>JABJVR010048683.1:4072-16552 GCA_025773905.1 Chitala chitala | reverse complement strand
GAGTGTAAGAATTACCTAACACTCTCAGAACAATAAAACCTGTTTCAAACACTAGACTATTGTTGTTGTTGTTGTTATTGTTGTTTTTGCACTCTGTTGCTCATTTCCCCAGTTTCACAGATTAATGCATAACTGAAAAAGTTTCGGATAAAGTTCCACTACAGCAGTGAGTCTCCTTCTAAGACCTGAATCTCCGTCTTTTTGGTATGGGTCCAAATTCTGCTGATTCTGGTGATGTAACAGTAGATGGATGTAGGAGCTTGAGGCTTTCAGTCCCAGGACCCGATAGCTTCCCTTTGCGCTCTTTTCACTCAGTGACATTTTTCAATTTCCTCACAAGATCCCACTCTGCCTCCGCTGTCCTGCCTTGTGTGGTAACATCAGCCTCACAATGTCACAACTGGATGTTCTTCAGATTTGTGGCTAATGACACTGAAACCACAGGAAGACAACGCAGAAACGGCAGCAGGCAAATGTTGAGGTAAGAGACCTAGCTCTGACAGTTAGGAGTTTGTTCCTAGGAGAAGTAGATGGAACTTTGACACAATGAATGTGTTGCATATAGTATGTAAGCCTGTAGGTGGTTTAATAACAACAGCAGTAAAAATTTGGAATGTATTTTACAACTGACATCTGGACGAAGTGAAGCCTAGCTGGTCTGAAATACATTAATTATGTGTGAAGTACCCCTGTAATCAGCTTGAAAATCTTTTGTGTTGAGATAAAAATCTTGAAAAAAATTAGCCCGTTCAAATTGTTTTGGTGTTTTTTTCAGTTGTCAAATGGTTTTCCCCCTTAGAGGTCAACAGATGGCAATCATTTTTTCAGGGTGTGGGGAACTAGCATTTAGGCATCTTACTCAAGGGCACACCTGGCAGCTTGGCTGGTATTCATGCTGGGAGATTTCTGCATCCTAGCCTGATGTTCTACCCATTGAGCCACCAGCCCACGGTGGTATACAGTGGTGTCACGACAGCAGCCTCTCCCTTAATGCTGCTAAGACCACCTTGTAGACTTTGGGGAAAAAGCTCATGGACCACCCCATCTACAATGATGGAATGGCTGTAGTGATAGTCAGTGATTTTAAGTTCCTTGGCATTCATCCTACCACAGACTTAACCTGAACTGTGGAGGCCAAAGAATCAAAGAACAGACAACAAGTTCTATACTTTTTGAGACAATTAAGAAGAGCTTGACTGTGCACAAACATACTCAGCACTTTCCACAGGTGTAGAATCAAAAGCAGTGCCATGAGAATGTTGAAACAGTTCAAAGTCTGACCAGAAAGAGTTGGAAAAACTCATCGGCTCAGCCCAGTCACTCACTGCAACACGGCTCCCTTTTATTACAGATACCTTGTAAACACTGGAATGGCAGATATAATGACAAATGACAGCAGCCACCCTGGCTTCACACTGTTCTCCCTCTACTATTAAGGAAGCATCACAGAAGTGAAAAACAAAAGTAGTCCAGACTGAACATAAACTACCGCACCACTAAATGGCAGAACAATCAAGTATTCTCAGTTGCAAGCCAAATCAGACCAAACAATTCCTCACTTGATCAGAGTGTAACTCACTTTGATCAGTTGACGTTTAAAAACCCATCACTGTAAATGTAAAATTTCATGTAATACTTTCTTAGGCTTTTACTATCTCAGTGATCCTGCTGTGATCTACTGTGATGTCGTGTCTGTTCCTGCACTGCACAGAGCATCCATACAGATATGAATTTTCAGTTCAATTCAGTTTATTTTTATATAGCGCCTTTCACAACAATGTGCCTCAAAGCGCTTTCCACAGGAAATTACAGATTTTACTGAGTCTTTTAGCACATGACAATAATATCTGAATCTGAACTTTGCTGCCTCATGTCCCTGTTTTGTCCTTCTCAGGAATTACCATCACATGTACCATAAATGGCCACAAGCATTATTGAAAATGTATACTAAGCACAACACACAGTGACATGAATGGCTTTGGAACAAGAAAAAACATATACATGCAGTAAATAAATAACTTTTCCGTCAAAGGAATCATAACTCAAATAGTCATATCTACCTTTTCTTCAAAGTATGTATCCTCTCTAAGTAATGAGGACATGAAAGTCACACATGCAAAAAAGATAATCCCTTATAAACAAGATGCAATCTGCACACAGCAAAGATATGTCTTCATCCATGAACATCCCCAGTGTGCCCTATAAATGTACGGATCTATCTATACACCCTTTCATCCTTTGGATAAAAGCGTTGGCTAAATGATTAATTATCCTAAACTGTTTGTTAAAAAATAAAAAGAAGAAACAGCATTTTCACATTTGTTTCCCCGATATATTCTAAAATATTATCAGATTTTCAGATTCCCTCAGCTTCATTCAGCCTTCTGTGTCTATACTGGGCTGTTCTTACAATGAAGAAAGTGAGAGCTTTAGTTTTAGCTTATAGTTCAAGGGCACCCTGGCCAACAAACACCCATGTTCTCTGCATGTACTACCCCCCCCCCCCCCCCCGCTCCGCCAGTTGACAGGGGAGTTCTAGAACCCCCCGGAATGAGGAGTTTGTCCTTTGCCCACTGGAGGAGTACCCCCCTCTACTGCCCGTCTCCAGTCTGATAACCTCCTCAGGTGCTGAAAGGTCTAATTAAACTGGGACGAAGAGAGCAGCATCAAAGCCCCCCCACTGAGCTCCTGTGTGTATGGATCTGTAATGGTCCTCGTTAGCACTTGCCTGCTTACCAACCCTCTGGATCTGTGTGGGTTCGAGGCACTCGCCTTGATGTGGAGTGGAAGTGCACATTGTTATCAGCTCTCTCTCTTACCCTACATGATTTTGCACATTAGCGAAGTGTGATGTCTCTTCGCCAAGATCACAAGCCAGCACGTCATGTGTGAGGTATGCGACCGTCGCTCTGTCCCTCCAGCCTTTTACAGAGATGGAGCCGCTCACAGATTTCTGTTCTTAGATGTCATGTTTACAGAATCCCTAAATGTCAAGGCAGTTGGCAGAGCTGAGTGAAGACCGTCACTGGCTGTTTTCTGTCCCACATATACGAGCCATGCTGTGAAGGATAGAGAAGCGGAGCATCTTTGGAAAAGCACGTAGTAACAGCTATTATAGCAGGTCTGAGGTCACGCTAGATGGAGCTGCATGTTCCATTATGGTACTTCTACTCAAAAGCTGCACAGTTTTTACATTCTGAGAATGGTACATCCATTGTGGAAAATTCTAATGTATAGCCTAACTTGCATGAGAGACAGCAGGTGTTAAGAATTCAGAGATAGTCAGGGTTCACTGTGTGAACTCTTAGTCAGGAGAAGTGCTGGATTCTGTATGAGAATTTTCAGAAGTCTTTCTTACTTTTTGAGCCCTCAGTCACTAAGACCATGTCTGCAGTATCCATTTCTGAAAAGTGTACCTCACCAGCAGCTGGGTTGTGCACCTCAGAGCAAATTAATTCAGTAGTTTTTTGTCATAAAAAATACAAATCTTAAATTTTTTAGGATTGCAGAAGAGATATTTTGCGTCTAAGATAATAAAAAGAGCCCCCTTGTGGTCCTTTCTGGAGCCAGGGAAACAGAGATCTCAAGCTGGATGGTGTAATTTTGCGTGTTGTGTTTTGTGTTCGCTTACATAAGGGCCTTCACTGTGTATGGCTTATTTAGTTTCTCTAAAGAACTAAAATCGGTCTTTTCACGGTGATTTTGCTGACATGAGGATGGCAGCCCACGGTCTGAATCGTCTGCCAGTTCGCTTGAGGCACAGGCTTTCACTTAACGCTGTTTCTCTGTTTCTCTTTGGGGGGAGAGGGGGAGTTTCAGGCTCAAATCCATGCACAAGTTAATGAAGATCAGCTGCCATTTGGTTATGGATCCAGAACTGTCTGCACTTGGCAAGCCATAACATTTATGGGTTTCATATCACCTAACAAAAACAATTATTTCAGGTGCACCTGGATGTAGATCTTACAGCCAATAACAAAATCATTTAATAGTAAAAAACACAATTTAAAGCTGTTAAAATATATGATAGGAAAAATTTGATTTTTTTACAACATCAAAAGCAGCAGTATTGGAGACTTTGTTAGTACACTATCTCAATACATGATAGGAGAGACATGCTGTATTTATGCTCAAGACATGATAGCAACATAAATAAACATTTTTGTGTTTAGACGAGTGTTCAGTAGGCACAACATAATCGATCCAAATTGCACAGATCACAACTGAATGGAACAGGAACACTCAGGCTTCTGCTTCAGAATGTCTGTGCTTTTATATCATTTCACTCATGTGCATGTTTCCTGTATGAGATACATGTGAAGACACACTATGGAGTTGTCAGCCATGACAAATGCTTAAACTAAAAAAAGGAACCAAAGTACCTGGGATGAACCCAACTGCACTCAACAGTAGTGTTAAACTCCTGAACACGATTTAAAAGTGTACAAACTCCATAGGCTCCCAGACGTTTTGCTTGTTTGGTGTTTTGTTTGCTACCTTGACATCTAAACTGTACATTTATTTGTATTTGCTCCTTAAGTTTAGATTTTATTATTATTTTTTTAATTCTTACACATTGTTGTACGTATTGTGGTTACATTGTTACGTTACAAAAGCTAAATGTTTAGCGGCCCACATGGAATGTTATGAACTGCTATAGTGTCTTATAAATCTGAATAACTGAGCCTGACTACAATCCGTTGACCCATGACCATGTCTTCTTTTTCCTTTTATTAGTTTTTTCCTTCTGCTTTCTCACATTCCACCCACTGGCCTATTTTTCCCCTCTGAGAACATTATCATTTATTTGAGTGTTTGCCACACTGACCCGACTGTTGTTGCTTCCAACACTCGCACCCCAAGCCCCAAAAGGACACCTTAGTGGCTCACACACCAGACACAACTGCATTGTGTGTTTTCCTGGAAGCCTCTCTGTCTTCTTACAGCTATACTTTCTTTTCATCTGAAATTGAAATTCTTTTCATGTTTTATTATAAGTTTTATAGATTTTATTTTCATGAAATATGGAGAAAGCATTATCGCGTTGAGTAGACTAGAACACCAAACAGTATATATAACAATATGTCTTATATATTGAAGCATTGTACATTAATGAAGCCCTTGTAATGGATGTTTGGATGTTTTTAGTAGATGTTTGTTAGGTATTGTCCCTTGTTATTCTGTATAGTCATCTTATCTATCAGAATAAACCCTTCTGTGATTAGATACAGCCTTTTCCTTCATTCGTACGTTCTCCAAGAATTTACAGTCAGACAGCCAAAAAGTACTTCCATGGTGTATAGTGAAATATTCATGTGTACTGCTGGAAGAATAAAAATTTGAATGCTTTTGAGAAGCTTTCAAATTTTTGTTGCTTCAATTAAAATGCCAGATTTTATGATCAGTCTAGGAAATTGTGGAATGTCTGTCATTCCACAATTTCCTCCATGAAAACCTTACATATGTCGATGTAACATGGCAACATGGAGAGCACAGGGCTCATCTTCAGCCGCAGGCGGAACTCCAATCACGGCACAGCCAAATGGACCACGAGTGGGTCTGTCAGAGCTGAGTGACAGGGGCTCACCTGCAGGGGAAAGCTGTTCAGCAGCTGGGAAAGAGCTAGCAGATGTCCCTCTCCCTCTGGGCATGCTAACTTAAAGATGATGCCTTCATCAGGAAAGAAAATAAAACATAAACAGCATGATGAAATCCCATTTTTAGCTGCCTAGTGTAACCATAGAATCTATGAACTATAGAATCTGAACACCTGACTTAGGTAAAGCATAAAACACATAGTGGAATTACGAGCCTTCATTCCGAAGCATCCATACGTGTGGCTCCATGCTTTTATGGTTCATTGCTTTTATTCTATTTGCAAATCCGACACCTGTAATAAGTCAAATTCTTCACAGTCACAATTTCAGTATATCGTTAACCAGCATTTAAATTTTATTGTGGAATTTTTGAAAAATTGGACAAGCTGTAATAAAATGAAATCTTAGTTTCCCACAATGTTCACCACATTACGTACAAAGGACCGCGCACAGTTCTTGTGAGCTGGAATTCAGCTAAAAAAAAAATAAATAAAAGTAATCGCATTGCACACTCATGTTGCTTGTGCTTTGGATGGCTCTGCTGGGTCCCTGGTGCCAGTTTGTAGAGAATGTGGAGACTGCAATGAGCAGCTTATGGCCCTGGGCCTACAAGCTCTGCACGGACCCAGTTGGCCAAACGCATCGCATTAGCCATGCTTCAACTGAAAGTCATCATGGCAGGAGCCCGAAGACCCCACTGTTAAAATGGAGGCAAGAGTTAAACACCACGACATGGAGATTTACAGCAGAAGGAATGGCCTTATGGCAAACAGTCCAAGTGGAGCTGCAGGAAATGTGATTTGACCACTAGCCGTGTTCTTTCATCAAAAACATACACGTTAACAAGTCAAGGTGCACCTAAAAAATTATATCCTTCATCAGCTTCTACAGAAGGAATCTCAGATCCCATACAACAAGCTTAGCTCTTCCTGCACCTTAATTTATTTCACATTCATTTTTCTCTTCTGTTCTACTCTGCCTTTGTCCTCTGTCCCTGTCTGATCACGTAAATATCCCCTGTTCCTCTTTACATCTGCACATCATCACCTTCTTAGCCTCTGACCCTCCCAGACCAGAACTTCATTTTAGGTAAATAATCTGACCAGCGGTGGCTCAGTCAGCCATTCAAAGAATGGGATATGAGCCTGTTTACATTGAAAACGTCCTCGTAAAAACAGAAAACGGGGACAAATGTGGGAAATTTACAGAACCCCTGATTGCACCCATGCTGAAGCAATTAGTACCCTCTCGACCCCAGCACAACATGCACTAACTGCTTAAAAGCAAACTCTGCGCTGTATGAGTATTAATAATGCTGTGACTGCATATGCCTGTAGTCGGGACTTGTGACACGCAGCCACCCCTTGCCTCTGACTTCGCTGGCCTCACGTGGTTTTACAGGAGCCATGCTGCACATAAAAATTTCAGCTCAGAGGAAGAAGGCTCTTCCTGTGCATTTCACTCCCCACAGAGTTTGCCTTCGTGCTACCAGGCAGCCGGCCTCCTTTTGATTTCGTCTCCCGCTGATTCTGCCAGACCCGAGTCCTTCTGACACACAGAGAGATTGCTGTACGAGGGCTTGACGCCCCTGTTCTCCAGTGATGATCAAGCTCCTCCATCTGATTTCATTTCAAGCGTGTTGTGTGCTGACTTTCTGCGGGCGATGCTGCTGTGTTAATTACACATGTCCATGGTGGTGCAAGCCAGAAAAGAAAATAATAATGATCTGGTTGTGTCAGCCCTGTGACGCCTTGCTAGTTGTACAAGTTGTCCTCAAAATGTTTGGATTGCCTAAAGTCCGTAATTAGGTTAATCTAATTAGATAGGCACCCCAACCCCCAGTTTGAAATTCTAATAATTTTAACGCTGCCATCTCAATGGCAATGAAGACTTTAATGTCATAGCTCTTCTGTGTTCAGAATGGTAATTCAGGAAAAATGATATTCAAACTTGTAAGTGCCCAACAGGATTATGTAGTGTTGATAGAGCCCACACAGTCTAGCTGGAAGCATTCTTGAAGATGTCAGTAAGATGTCTGTATAACGGCGTGTTCACATTTGAACACTGACATGATTGTGTATGATACTTTCCAAATACAGCTTGCTGTGTTACTTGCATGTAATAAAATAGATCTGTATTGTTTAACCTTGTGTCTGTTAAATTTGAAGATGTGCCCCAATTTTTTTTTTTGTTTTTGAGGATCTGCAGATGTTTTCTTTGATAAAAGTGTCTGCAATGCTTCATTTTGCCATTTGTAGTGTTACTTGTTAAATCATAACTTGGTTTATTAGTTTTAACAAAGTAAAAACAATGTAAAACCACTGGCAACTTACATGCTTATGTAAATGCGTGGAGCTTGCATGTTCTCCCTGTGCTCGGTGGGTTATCCCTGGGTTCTCCAGTTTCCTCCCATGGTCCAAAGACATGCTTGTTAGGCTGGTTGGCATTTCATAATTTCCTGTAGTGTGTGCGTGCTTGTGCCCTGCGATGGGTTGGCACCTTGTCCAGGGTGTTCCCTTGTCCTGTTTCCTGGGTTGGGCTCCAGGCCTCCCAAAACCCTGAATCAGTGTAGTCCACGAATGGCTTATTCATAAACAACAGTACTGTTCTTCTCCATACCTGCTAAATACACAGATACATACCAAAACACTTTTACCCCCTTCCAAGTTGTGTTTTATTTTCTGTTCAGACCAAACAGCCAACACTATGTTAGTGTGCCAGTTATAGCATTATTTTGTTAAATAATTCAGAGGCATATACAAATTTAATGAGTTTTAAAATAAAGTAAAACAATACAACATAACAACAACAGCTGACTCAATTGAACCAAACTATTATCTACACCACATTGCCTCTGTTCTTGCACTCTCCCAATGCTGAAAACTGCTCACTCCTTGTAAAATTGTGCAGTTATAACACAATTTTGCATTCTTTACATTTTGAACTGAATTTAAAATTAAAAAATAACAGTCTTCTCTCAAAAATTAAAAATTCTGCTTGCACTCTAGAAGCAAAAACTCCTAGGCATTCACACCTCTGTAACTCAGTTGAGGGCGGAGTCTGTTGCGGTTTGAGCCTGCTCCTCAACAGCCGGTTTAGCCCTGCTTTCAGCACCCCATGCATGTCGGCCCAGCAATTTCTGCAGATGTGAACCCAGCATTACATAGCACGGTACCATCGAAGCATCAGATGGTGTCATGGCAGTCTCACACAAGCATTGGAAGTGGTCCTTTGAAATACAAATGAAGCTGGGTAGCCTCATAAATCATATTGCATTAGAAAGTATAGCACATATCATTTCCACATACATGTACTCTGCTTTTTCAGTTATGAATTAAATGGATATGTGTGTGTGTGTGTGTGTGTGTGTGTGTGTGTGTGTGCAGCCCTATCTATCTAACAGCCTCTTCTCTATAAGATGAAGGACGTCAGTGGCCACGTTGCATGCTCAGCCTCCCAGACCATCTCTACGTGTTCCTCCCACCTTTTCAATGACAGACAGATTAACAGATGAAACGCAGCATCGAAGATGGTAAGCGGAGCCCGCAGGCCTGATAAATTAATCTCCATTGGACAGGAGCCATTTTCCGAGGGAATGTTGAGGGAAAGCGCAATAATTAATTGGCTGACAATTCCCTAAGAGGGTCTGATTCATTGGGTTCGTCTCACGTGCGTGCGCGGGCTCTCCCTCTTCCCGGCTGCCTGCAGTCGGCTGGGGCGCTGAGGGGGTGACAGAACGCTGGGTGCATCCTCCCGAGACCAGTCGACAGTGATGGATTGGGCAAGTCAATCGACGCAGTCATTAGCATATTTAAAGGTTTTATGTGCTGTGCACTGGCTATTACAGAGGTCTTAAATTTAACTGCCAAAATGGCGATGCAGAAGAGGGTACAGGGAGTGCAGAAGTCACAGTTTGCACACTGGGTTCAACGCTCAAACCACATCATGCTGGGAGCACTGGTGTAATTGGACTGCCGGTGCAGTGCCTTGATTTCCCCGGTTGATTAATTTTTGTAGAATGACTGCTAGTGGCTGGCAATATTTATACATCAGTATTCACACATCAGGGCTGCTGAAGTCATTTTTATTTAATTGCTGCCAGCGCTGAAATGCCTATAAACATGCAGCAGCAGGTGTGTCGTTATGAACAGTAAGGTAGCACTCTCCCAAGCTTCTCCTCACTTTTTCATAGACTGAGCTTTCAGAGACATCACCAGATCCTCGTAAATATTTAATACGCATACAGCGAAGACAATAACATAATGGGCCTTCTTTTTCAGTCAATTTAAGGCCCAAAAAAAATTAAACAAATGTGAATTGAAGCTTCTTCAAATTTCCTACACCATACATTTTTCATTTGTGTGTGTTTTTTCCAGTCTATAAATCACCCATCCTTACAGACAATCCCCTGGTACTCGCCTGCCTGCTTCTTCCCCTGTGCAGACGCTGGTCAGAACTAGTGTCTTGACCTCCGCAGCACAGCACTGCATCACAGAACTGCTGCAAACAAGGGAACAGGCGCTGCTTATCTTTTTGCATTGCGTCACCAATGCAACGATCAACCCTGAGTGGCCAAAAGCATGTCATCTCCGTAACACCTTCATATTCACATTGCGTCACTGAAAATATCTCGAGACATAGGACAAGTGAAGGATCTATGACGGTGCACAGACATTGTCTCGTACGGGGCAGTAAAAAGATGTTGAAAAATAAATCTGGCGTCAGGTGAGCTTTTCTCATTTCACATTCTGTGCATGTGTGTGCTCTGTAGATATTGACTCAGAGCTGTCCATTGTTTTTGCACACTTCATAACATCACATTATAACAGAGGCTACAGTAAAGAGTGTGAGCATTACCCAGGCCTTCCGGACCATTGCACATAAACTGCCGCTTAGTGCAGCGTGATAAATTACTCAATACTCTCAACTAATGGCAAAGAAGAGGCACAATCACACATAACAGTAGGAAAGGTAGATGACTTTTAACCCTTAAACTGATATTTTTCTCCTCTATGTTCCCATATGGCTCTGAATGGCCTTGCATTCCTGCGGTTCTTTGTAGACCATTGATCATGCAGCTAATGCACGTGTAAAACAAAAACGTTTCTGTGTGTGATTTAAAGCAGCGATTTCCGTCTTCAGTCCACAAAGCGCCATGTGGAGATTTGTTCTTCCAGCTCTTCTTAATTATCCAGTTAAAAGTTCTATTTTAGATCATTTTTCAGAATGTTAAATTGCAGCTGCTCCATACACAATACCGTTTCTTTTCAAATTTTTACATTTTTATATTGCTGACATTAGTGAATTTAAAGTGGGTACAATAACCCCTAACTCCTGCTCTGTAAAGAAATACAATTTTTCTGAATAAATTTATAGTTTTTATTTATTTATTTATTAACATGGTTTTCTGGGACAACACAATCCTAACTGAAAAACAATTACATCTGGTTGATTAATTTTCTAGTTTGTACCCCATTAAGTAAGCAGCTTGAATAATACCGAAAAGGTGACAAGGTAAGCGCTGCCTAGTGAAACAGCAGCTCGTTATCTTATTACTGGCTCTGCCTACTTGGCTGTTCATTATGACTTAAATTTACAGCTTCTAGTAATTTTGCTGTCTTCAATTCCATTATGTTTCCTGACTAGCTGTTTGAACACAGAATGTCTTATTTTTCGTTGCTGACAATCTGGTCCAATTTGTGTGGATTTTTTTTTTTTCTTTTTCTTTCCTATTGTGACTTTTGTTAATTAAACCAACTTCAGTGTTTCATTTTGTTCTTGCCTGATTTTGCACACACAGCATAATAGTATGTGGTAATGGGACAGAAGTCATTTTCACATTACCATGTGATGAAGCCTTTTCTCTGACATCACGTGACTTAATGTGAGTAGCTCTACCTACTAACATCAGCATGAGAACACACCACACTGTCCTGTTGTGCTGAACACACCACACTGTCCTGTTGTGCTGAACACACCAGATTTTCCTGTTGTGCTGAACACACCACACTGTCCTGTTGTGCTGAACATACCAGACTTTCCTGTTGTGCTGAACACACCACACTGTCCTGTTGTGCTGAACACACCAGATTTTCCTATTGTGCTGAATACACCACACTGTCCTGTTGTGCTGAACACACCACACTGTCCCATTGTGCTGAATATTTCATGTACTTAGCACAACAAAGTGGATTTTGTTACCTTTTGGTCACAAGGCCAGTTTTGTCACCAACTTTATCTTTTGCTGAAAGCATTATCTACCTCTAGATTCTACAACAATTTTTATATGTTTAATGTAAAAAGTGAGTTAAAATTACATACCAAATAAATATACATATAGTTTTAATACATGATATCATAGAAGTTTGTGAGTTGTACACATAAATTAATGATAGCGTATCTCTCTTTCTTTTAAAAGATCTTTGAGTACAATACTGTAGTATAAAATTCCACATCTGATATTAATAATGCTAATAAGAGTTGTGGAGTTATGGGAGCGGATGTTGTCATAACCCACTCCGTCCCATTCCAGTAGGGGAAAGAGGGCGAGTGAAAGGTTCTGAGTGAAGCTGACACAGTTGTATTTGTGAGAATATTGCCTCTCCAGGCTAGGGGATGCCTTGGCTAGGAGAGGGCACTTTTTTTCTGCCTTTATTTCTTCAGCGAGTCTAAAATCACTTGAACTTTTTCAGCTATCAATGGCAGCCTGCTCCGGGCAACACTTCGGCCTCCTACTGCTCATCTCTAAATCCTGGGAGATCACCAGCTTCTACAGTAAACCACATTGGAAGGCAGGGACTCAGCTCCTATTTCGAAGGCAGGGACTCAGCTCCTATTTCGAAGGCAGGGACTCAGCTCCTATTTCGAAGGCAGGGACTCAGCT
>JABJVR010048682.1:0-23800 GCA_025773905.1 Chitala chitala | reverse complement strand
CACTCCTCTCTCAAACCATCTATCCTCTCTGTCCAAAATGTGGACATTCTCATCCTCAAATGTGTGTCCTTTGTCCTTTGTAGACTGTGTAAGAGGTAAAGAGAACACGGGAGGCAAGATCCTCGATGCATAGTATTTAGTGAGGGAAAATAAACGGGTGATTCAAAGAGTCAAGTCCAATAAACAGGCAATAGGTCGGTGTACCGGGTGGTCAGTCAGAGACAGGAATGCGGACTGGGAAGGACAAAAGGAAGATGGGTTAGGAAACAGGGAACTTGGAGAAACACAGCGGGAGAGAGTAGCCACAAGACACAGGGACTCATATTGCTTGGTATCGCTCATAGAGGCTTAATACTTCGCATCGGGCTGGCATTAGTAACCGCTATTTAAGTCTCTTTTGATGTAGCACGTCTGGGCTTCACTAATGACGGGGCGTTACAGACTGCCAATTCTGGTCCCAATGAGTCGCTCCTTCTATGTTGGCACATTCATTTGTGTAGCGGTTGTTTTGTTTCTCCATTGTAGAGTTCCGAACATTTGAACCCTTCGTTAAAGACATTTAGACATTAGACATTTAAAGGTCAAGCACCAACAGACTTAACAAAGCTCTGTAAATTCCAAATAGTTCACTAAGATCCCAGAATTTGGGCCTTCTTATCTTTCCACATACAAGTAATGGTAGTAGAAGGTTTAGCTAGAGTGCCCCTAGTTTATGCAAGTCTACGTGCCTACATATGAGATATTGAAATTCTCTTAGTCTTCAGATGCTGACTGAAGACCTTGTACATCAATAAACTTAATGTATTTTTTAAAAAGTTAATCTAATGAGAAGAGAGATTACAGGGGTCCAAGCCATATGACACAGCATGATGTTTTTATCTTTAAAATCTTTGAACTGCTTGGGATTCTCACACTTTGACCATATCTGACTGTTATCAAAGAGATTTGATACTGGTTGTTTGTTCTCCCATGTTTTACATGTCTTGGAGCAGCTTCAGACATTTGCTTCATCATTGGAAGCTGCTCCACTTTATTGTGAAACAGAAGGCCCCACAGTTACCGATATGGCTACAGCCTTATTCTTATGTTAACTCTCGAACATATACGCTTAGAAACTATTGAGTGTAACTCAGGTGAAGGCATTGAGACCTCTGTCTTGTGCAAACTGTGAGTTATCTGATGACAAAATGTGGACCTCAAAATGTAGAGAAAATGTGGACCTGGAAAATGTAGAGAAAAGACTGGTGGTGTATCTTAAATTGTTGTGTCGTCATAAATGTTTAAAGAAGTGATCAAATAACCTGAGTTAATTCAGGCATTACCATTGTTGTTTGAGTTCCAGTATTTCAGGAACTCAGTCCTATCCTGTGTGGTGGGTTTGGGGTGGAAGCCAGTCCAACATGCAGCAGGTTTATATCAGTAGGACAGTGAGAACGGTCACGCTGGTCTGATTTGATGTTGATATTACCAGCATGACATTATGAACATAGACTTGGCTGTTTCTCAATACCTTGTGCTAAAACAGTTGATCTGATTGACAGCTATCAGTCTAGGGATTCCACTGCTCGTCCAGCGGACTACTTAACCAGTTGGAGTCGCTGCTCTAGATCCCCTCCCCCATTTGGCTTTACAGCATAACCTTACCCAGCCACGGCACCAACACCCTCCCCCCATTTTATGCCCCCCTCCCAGGAAATCTCACATCTGGTTTTGTGTGCAAGGCAAGGTGTTTCCTCTGGAACTAAAGGTGTTTGTTTCTGGGCTGCTCCTCTCCTCCTCCAGTTACATTTAGCTGAAATGAAGATGGTGTTTGCTTATATAAAAAGGTGCTCCCTCCTTTATAAAAGCATCCAGGACAATGGCCTGTTTTTCTGTTCCTCAACTTGCCCCCCACACTGCTTCCCCAGGCTAATTTAGGGGCTGCTTCACCGATGTTGTACGTTCTACTACAACCCTGGAAACTCTCAAACCTCAGATTGTAAAGTACTTTGAGTCACATTGTTGCAAAAGGCGCTATATAGAAATAAGTTGATTTGAACTGAATTGAATTACCTCAGACTTCTTATGGAAATTAAGAAAAAGTGAGAAACATAGAAACCCAGATTAAAACTGTTCAGTGACATTTTGTCTTCACCTAAACTCAGATTTTTGTACCACAGACAGACGTGCAGTCAGTGCTGCAGTGCATCTTGGGATGAAACATGTAAGCCACTGATCTGTCCAAAAACAAGCCACTCACAGTTTCCTCCCTAGTCTAGCCACACTGTACATATTCAAAAACTTCAAGATTTAATTTTCTGATAAATTTCTCCAGTCATCAAGTGGTGTGAACTGTTCTCCCCTTTTGTCACATTCTTTGCTGAGATACTGTCACTAACCTCTTGAGCCAGCAAGGATGTCCCAGGCCTTGGTGTACTAGACGTACAAATGTCTCATCACTGGTGGACAAAGGGCTGCGCCCTCTGGAGGAGGGAGGCCACTGAGCTTGGTGTTGTTGTCAATGGTTCAAATGACTCCTTAGTTCTTATACAACAAAAGATTCTAATAAAAAATCTAAACAAAAAAATGGGGGTTAATCCTAATGAAACAGAATTCCACAGAACTTAATAATGTGGACTCCAGCTGAGCAGATCTCATCATTTCCAGTAAATAAACGCATGCTGAATCAGAAGAGTACTTAGCTTTAATATAAACTGGTGACATACTTTATAAATATTTTACTGGATATTTATCATTTCATGACAGTTTCTTAGAGATACAGATGGCTATTGTCAAAAAATGTGGCAGAAATTAAGAAACAAAGGAGAAATTTTATATATTAGATAATGCACTGAACTGTTCCAAAGAGAGACATGAAATCATTATCCCAGCTGCTGAAATGCACAAAATTCTTCATCATTTAAATGACAGAATCTTTTAGCACATAAAAAGCATAAATGCTATGAATTTTGAGATACATCCCACTGGTTACTATATGAAACATTACAGCTGTAAAACACAGGTAGTGACTGCACAATAAATAAATGGTCATTAACCAGAATATTTCTTCAGTTTAAGACATTAACGTCTGTTTCTTCTGACTACAGGTTTACATGGTTCCTGTTACCCCCATTCAGCTGCTCTCCAAAAATATTAAATGGAAAATTCCATAAATGCACAATTCATAAGTTTTACATCGCACACCTTTCTAAGTAGCATGATGAAATCTCACACCATCTCGCCGGGATGTGAATCATCCCTTTGTCCAACGTTTCCACACTGCATACACCACCTGCCTGTTAGCCAGTTAGTACTTGTTTCAGTTATCAGATTCACTGTCATAGTGATCAGTGTTCATATTATTTTTATTTTTATAACCTTTATTACAGTGTTTTGTTATAATTATTTTTTATTAGCTATTGTTGTTAATTTCTTACTGTATCTACTATATTAATTAAACTTTATCATAGGTATGTTTGTATAGGAAAAGGCATAGTACATATAGGGATTGGCACCATCATTAGAGGCGTCCCTTGGGGGCTTTGAACATATGCCCTGCCAATAAGGGGGGACCACTGCATGCCAAAGACTGTATTATCCAAAGTTAAAACAATAAGCGCTGGATCAAGAACTGTAAAAACTACAACGTTCCCAACCTGATTCAGGCAGTCAGCTGCAATCGTCTTTCCAGTTTTGAATTGTAAAAGATTTTTCAAATGATTGAAACATAGTAAAATCACAACAAAAAGGAAATCAATACAGAGATTTCTTCAACAGGAAGAAATATGTTTGAAGATAATGAATTATGGCTGGAATATTGCTGGTTCAAATCCCAAAAGGTGCCCTACTCTTTTTACAATTGCATTTTACCTAAACTGCTCTTGACAAGTCCCACTGTATGAATAACTAAAAAAACCCCTTTGCAACAAATACAGATTCCCTGAAGCCGTTATTATTGTGGGGCAAGAAGGGAGGTAGGGTCAAACATCCCCTCCCCCAAGATCAACCCCTTGGATGTTCTGGTGGATCAATAAGTTGGCCAGGCAAGGTGTCAGGTGACAGGAAGTGTGGAGGAACAAAGTTGGGCAGTGTTCTAGAGCACTGGAGGAGGGCTGATGTCACCCAGCTCTCCATCAGTAACTCTACTCCACATGAAAGGCAGGCAGCAGGCAGGCTGTGAAGGCGTCTTGGCACTGACGCCGTACACAGCCTGGACACGCAGTCAACACTCTCCTCTCCAGCCCTCTGTTCCTCTCACGGCTGTCAGGGAGCTGCGCTTTTTCCTCCCATTTGTTTAGTGGGGGCATCACATTGCATCACATGCCCAGCTTCTTCCACCTGCTTTTTTTGGGTTGTGATATTTTTATTACCGACTTGTTACTACAGATCTGGAAATGAAAATGCTTTCACAGACCACAGACGTCATTTTATTTATTTATATATTTTATAAATATGACATCTCAGTGCAGTCTACTGAACTAAAATTCCCCCAACAATATTTTCATTCTGCTGTTGCAATCTTTGAACACCGTGTTATTTATTTATGTATGTTTATTTATTTTTAACTGATGAGCCTAGAAGATGAAGCTGGTGACCCATGAAGTGTTAAGTGGAGCTTTGCTGTCTGATGTGATACATCTTTGCTTACTTCTGTGTTAAGGCTTTGGGGAGGGCTCACAGGTTGCATTGCTTTGTATTAAGGAGACATTAAAAATGTACATCAGAAGGCACTGCTCTTTGCTCATGAAGCTGGGCTCTTAATGGCTTTTCACTAATGAGAAGTCATACTCATTTGTCTGCTGTGCCATGTGTGGGCAGGAGAAGCATATGTGATGAGGTGTTTCATGATGATGATGCTGAAAGCTATGCTCAGGCCCAGGTCCCACATAGCTTGCACTATGATATCCATGGACTGGGTGTGTCTGCTGACTGTCTTCCTCTGCATCCATCAGACCAGATACTGTTGTCAGACTCAATGGGTAGAACATCAGGCTAGGACGTGTCAGTCTCCCAGCTCAAATCCCCACCCAGCCGCCAGGTGTATCCTTGGGGAAGAAGCTCAAAAATCGGTAGCTCCCTGGGTGCTGCGTGTGGCTGCTCACTGCTCCCTCCAAGAGGATGAGATACGTGCAGAGAACAAATTCCTTGAATGTGACAAACGTACTTGGCAAGAAACCTGATTCCCTTCCCTTCCCTTGATTACATGCACACCATGTACTGAAAATGAAGGGGCCCACGGGTGTGAACGAGTACTCAGTGCCCTAACAGGAGCTGACGTCTGTTGGGTCTCGTTCTCTGTTTACCCCGATGCTCATATTTCTGAAGAACTGATACCTTAAACTGAACTTGAAAAAGCATGTTCATGTCATACTACAGAATTGCTTTACAGGGACAGTGGCAAAGCCATGAACAGTGATTTCTAGGCTGTCATTACCTGGAGTGCAGGAGAGCCACCTCGTGTTTGCTATCAGACTCTATGCCAGCATCCACATTACATACTTTTACATTCCATGTACTATTCCAGACTACATCAGGCCCAGCCTCTCATTTTACATCAACTTCATACTTGGGCTGCAGGTGTTGATTATTTTAGTAATCGAGTATCTTACAGATTATTCCATCAATTAATCAAGTAGTCAGATAAAAATTACTTTGCTTGTTAAAGACCATAAGACAAATTATGCATAGCCGGGTGTGTACTGGCCATTTAAGTACTTATTATTTTGACGGCCATTTATTCTGTGGCTCTGCAGTTCTAACACGTGTTCCAGGAATAAAGATGTACTCACACGTTCAGCTTCTTTATAGTTCCTTGAAAGTTTTATTAAAACAAACAAAATAATAAAATAGCGAACTTGTGTTTGTCCGTTCCAATACCGTTTAAACACCACAGGTTTCTCCCTTACAAGTTTCACGTATGCATCCAGTGTGCACGTTAACTTGTTCTATATACACGATACACGCTCACACGTTACACGATGCACACCATCACATGCTACATGCCATCACACGCTACACGCCATCACACAGTTAAAAATTTGTTTCGATCCAAGACCAACACAGCCTTCTTCTTACTAACTAACACTCTGTATTGGCCTTTTATTGAACTTATTCTACTTTGCATATGTGCCTTTCCTACAGCAATATAACAATAAACATCTCCCTTAACCACTAATGGCATGCTAAAGTTATATGGCTGAGCCTAAAAGCTTAGCAAACAACACTTCACAATAAATCGGCTCCAAAATGGCTCCTACATGGGTGGTTTCCTACTGAGATGCTGAAGCATCGTTGTTGTGCTATATGCTTGTTCGGTTTTACAATAGACACGCTGTACAGAGCTTTCTTCTTTTCTCAGCTTGAAGTGATCCCAAACTTTGGACACTGTTGTTTTCTCTGGCCAGTCTCTTCTTTTCACCCCTCACTACTTTCTCTCTTCTTCTCCATTTTGCAGTCCATACCCTTAAGCAATCAAACATAGCTTCTTCTGGTCTCGTTTTCACAACACGACAGTAATAAGCAACAATAGATTATGATTTGTTTGTTAATTTAATTAGTTATGTGGCTCTGCCAACACAAATAGTTCCTCAACTGGATCGTGAATTGACTGTTGCTAAGGAACACAAACGATGAGCATATTTGTGCACACCAGTTTACTTTACATGTTACAGTAGCAATATTGAAAGTAGTTTAAATCCCATGCTGTTTGCCTCTTAAATGTTAGCTCCACCCTGGTTTTTTCACTTATCCTCATCCTGTGCTGACATCTATTCATAGTTTAGCTTTAATTTTATTTCCAGAAAAATGTCCATCTTTTCGGCATAGTTCATTAAAATGTAGCATTGAACTAGTGACCGAACATTAGTGTAAATGTTATTATACAACAGTTCTACAGATGCCATTTATTAGTTGAGCGTAATAAGTGAGAACAGATTATGATTTGTTTTTTTACATTTAACGTAATTAACGATTATTAGAACACCTGTGAAGCAGTGATATTAATGTTAAACAGACCCAGTGCTGTTGTCATGTAATATCAGCACTCTTGGAATGCCTCTTGTCCAACCAGATTACACCAAATTCATTTGTCGGAACTAACTGTTGTATAATGTTCTATGCAAAACATAGTTAACTGTCAGCATATCAATTAAACAAAGCTTTGATACAAAGATTTTGCATTGACATTTTTTAGTAATCAAATTACTTGAGCTTCTCAGCCCTACTTCAGACCATAATTCACTGTACAGCAGACTTCTTCAGACCACATCTGTCTCCTGATTACCTCCAACCTGCCTCACCTGCCCATTCTTACAGTTGGTTTCCAAATATTTTAGGTGTCCCTCCTGAAGCAAACAAGCACTTGATCCGCAGAGATAGCCAGGGGCACAATACAAGTTTCCTCAAAGTCCCTGTGAGCAAGAAATATCACCTCTCCAATAACAGGCTTTGTAGTATTTAGGTACTGAATATGTTGATGAACTGACCTTCAAAACCAGGTTTTGCAATTTTAAACCCTACAATGATTGTACAAGGCATTGTGGGAGATTTCATATGTTTGTGACTCAGTTAGCTGTATGTTGTTTTGACTATGTACGTGTGCATATGTGTGTTTATGGACAAGAGTTTATACATTTCATATTGACTGTAACCTGAAAATTATTTGAGCATACAGTGCTTATATAATTCCTGTATTTTGAATGTATTGTAAAACAAGTATACATGTATATACAGTCAACCCCCTAAATTCGTGGAGGTTACGTTCTGAATTTTGAAAAATTGCGAATTTTGGATGTGGTCAAAAAACTGCCTATAAATGCCAATTTTTATAGTTTAAACTCTAAATATGCTCCCAAAACACCTTAATTTCATTTCAAACCCAGTTTAATACATTACCCTTAAAAAAGCACATTAATTTCAAGGACAGAATGTTCACTTACTGCCTAATATATCCCACCCACTTCCAGGTGACATTGTAAAGAGATAATCCATGTTATTCATTATTCACTTCAGCTCTCAGTGGTGATAATATTATGGCTGGTTGGTGTATGTTGTATATATCAAAAACCAATTAATTATGACATATCTAAAAAAGTGCAGACATAAATGTAAATAAATGTAGCAGTTTGCTATAATGAATAAAAAGAAAGTAGAGTGGAAGAACAGTGTGGCTGTCAGACAGACTATGATTCAGTGAGGGACGAACACACTTACAGGGAGCATATGGCTGTCTTGGACCTGTATGAAAACTGGAGCAAACTTGAAAGCTTTGGCCAAAGCACCAATCTCTTGACCCAGACAGTGACAGAGGAGAACGCTCCAGATGTTCAGAGCCTCCCGGTGTGCTCATCTCCTGGCCCCACTAGTGCTTTCATTGAAAGGGTTTGTTTGATTCCGTGGTCAAAGAACTGAAGATCTATTCCACTCTTTTCCCAGGACCTGGTAAGTAGACAGCTGAGGGATAAACAGCTTCCAGATCATGACTGCCCTCTGGAGGGTAAGTAGAGAGTTGCATGTTCTTGCTGATTCTTTTCAGCTGTCAATTCATAGGCAGCGTTACCTTATAACATGCTAATATCAATATAGGACCTGAAACACCTAAAATCAAATTTCCTTTTGCTTGTTATAAAAACACTATTATGATTCTAATACTGGTTTGCTCTGCAGTAATAACTGTCAGGACAGTATGGCGATGAGAGCTTAAAAATGTGGTTCACAGTGGCAATGCGGCTAGAGAAAGCAGGAAAGTGTGAAAACTGCTCTCAGGCCCATGGAGATGATGAGGAGCTCTACGTCTTAAAGGACCCAAGTAAATGCTCTGGGAAGAAGGGAGGCAACGTCCAGGTGAGCACGTCACTGCAGGTGTATCCACAAAGGCCTCCAAGGAGAAACGGTTTAGGCTGTATGCTTCATGCTCTTGGTGTAGGAGTAGTAGATAATGAAAAAGTTCTGCGTTCATTATTCAAACTGTGGTGACTGAGCTCCACTCACGTTTCTATGGCATCAGGACATGGACTGTGACACAGTGGAGGACGACAGCCGGCAAGAGTGGGTCTTCACTCTCTATGACTTTGACAACAGCGGCAAGGTTACGAAAGAGGTGAACGTTATATAAAGAACTATAAGTACTAAGAACAAGGAGTGTCAGTGATGTGGACAGTGAGAGAAGAACATTACGTCATATTTTATTGCCATTTTTCTGTCTGTGGGTGCATATGCGTTCCTGTGTTCTCTGAACTGTAAATACATGAGTATGTTGCTGTGTGTGTATGTGTGTGGTTTTGCGTGTTCATGTTTTGCACTTATGTGTGTGTCTGGTACAGGACATGTCTAGCCTGATGCACACCATCTACGATGTGGTGGATTCCTCGCTGAGCCACCCATCTGCTAGCCACAGCAGGACCCTGCGTGTGAAGCTGACCATTACGCCATCTCCTGGAGTCTGCCGCCGGGACCTTCCCAGCGCTGCTGCAGGTGAGCGTCGGTGGGAGTGCAGTCAGGCCCCTGTGCCATTCCTTTGATTGGGGCTGCTCTTCAGACCTTTTCTCCCCGCCTGACCTCAGCAAACTTTCCTGCCTTCAGAAGGAGATACAGGTCGGTGTCGGGCCGAGCTGGAATACCAGGATGACGGGCACTGTGCTGAGCGTAGGCTGTCAGCACTTATCAGGTGAGACAAGCGTCCATGTTCCAGGGCTTCACTGGGTGCACAGTCTGATAATGCTCTTTTTATCTGTGTAACCCACTGGGAACTGAGTCATGGGTAGAATCAAGAACAGTAAGTACTTCTCCAGGCACTCACACACCCAAACCTAATGTCAAGAGTCCAGACCTTAAGCATGTCTTCAGTATAGTGTCCCTGCTCCAGATGTCAGAACACAGAAACTTCAGTGAGTCCAAATGGAAAACACTATTGTGTGGATGAGAATACAGAGAGGAGGAACCACTACCTGGACCTGGCTGGTATTGAGAACTACACATCAAGATTTGAAGAAGGTGAGATGTTGCTAACTCACGTTTTGTGATCACAAGAGAATCATATTTATTGTGGTTCTGGGTTTTACCCATTAGAAAATCTGCTAGGTAAAATTGTTTATATCAGTCCACTGACAAACATGCCATACATATAATGATCTAAAGTGACTGAAGTTACAAGTAAAATGTGTGAGTAAACAGTGACACGTGGCTAACCTCAGGCTTAATATGTTGAGTACTATAAATAGGAACGTGTACTTTCTTGTTGTAGTTGCCTGGTCATGTGATCCCCGTCCTCTCATCTTCCCTCCAGAGACCCCTCCTCTTCAGCAACGGCAGGAACACCACGGGCGGCCCTCACATCCCATCCTTCAACGCCGTTCGCAGGTCATAGTGGAGAGCTGTCCCCATATGGAGCCCCGAAAAGGTATAACCCAGGTCCTGAAGTCTCCCAGAGGTGGCACCAAGGCAGCAGGTGGTGGAGGGAGGCCCAGTAGGTGTCATGGGCACCATGGCATGCACCAGCCCACATCCCACGAGGGCCATTCACCTGGGCACCAGTCTACCCAGCAGCCCCCGCCACATCCCCTCCAGTACAGCCACAGCCGGAGGCTCCGGGTGAAGGGGAGGGATGCCTTGTCTCCTTCCAGAGTACCTCTGAACCATCAGCACTGTCTACCACTGGCCCACTCCGGGCTGGAGAGAGAGCAGCCACCTGTTCCCCCCAGCAGCTCCGGAGTAGTAGTGTCCCAGCGACACGAGCACCACCACCATCACGAACATCACCACCACCACCACTACCACCACTTTCCCCAGACATGATCAGCCTCCAGACATGATCAGCCCCCGGACATGATCAGCCTCCAGACACGATCAGCCCCCTGACATGATCAGCCTCCAGACATGACCAGCCCCTAGACATGATTAGCTCTCTGACATCATCAGCCTCCAGACATGATCAGCCTCCTGATATCATTAGCCCCCAGACATGACCAGACCCCCAACATGATCTGCCCCCAGACATGATCAGCCTATATGCCGTGGCACGCCCTTTCCAGGGGGACTGAGGGTATGTCACTCCTCCTTCTTCCTGTCTGTTGTTTCAGACTTCGTCATATTGAACCATTGAATTCGTTAACAGTAATTTCTTGTAAAAAATCAATGCAAGCCAAAAGGAAAGGAACACAAAATACTGTAATTCAAGAAAGGTCTGTTGTCTTCTAAGTAAAATATTACAGGGTTGCAGAATTGTGGAAAGTAGTTCTCAGAGTCTTCCAGCATCCTCCCTTATGGCTTTTGCTGACATCACTGCTGTTACACTTGTTTGTGTCTGTTTTGTGGCTACTAGTAGGTAGGCACGAAGTAAAGTGTGTTTGGCATGCTGGTAGTCATCAGTGTAAACACAGGTCTTCACAATGTTCATCCGTCTGTCAGTGCTGGTGTAGTGATGTGTGATGTTGTGAATATGTCAGTGTTGTATCCTCACTGGTGGTCATAACTACACATGCAGCGCTGCATGATGAAATAAGTGTGTCAGTGATTATTACTTGTCAGTGGTTATCAGTGGATTTACTTCTGTTTTATACTGGTTTGTAACTGGGGAGGATGAAACACTAACTACACAAAAAGAACACAAAACTATATCAGACATCGGCAATGACTGCTAAAAAACAATCTTGGACAACATTTTAAATGTGCTTTTCATTTTTTCATGTACACACACGTTTTTTTAACTTAATTTTGTAAAAGTTCATAAGCTGATTTCGTATCGCTTCATTTTTAAAAGTTGGGAATCTGAGACATCAGTTGTTTCCCTTCCCAAGATGATGTTGTGCAGATTTGTCTCTGGCCTTTAATGCCAACCTCTCTGTATCACTTCTGCATAAAAAAGAAAAAAAAGCTAAGGGGAAAACAGCATCTGTTTGTGAAAAAGATTTTCTCCCTCATTGCTCAGGAATAAATTACAGTAAAGACAATCACCATAACAGAATCAGCTTCCAGTCACCTGGGTTTTGGGTTCTGGTGTAGTGATCACACAGCCTGCCAGTGCTGTGTTTTTCACGTTTACAGCTTTGATGTGTTGTATCTGCGTAAGTGAACTTGCTGTCCTCCTTTGCCTGACATAATAACTTTTGTCTCTTTTAGACCAATACTGCTTGAAGTTGACATTAATAACTGACTAAATCCACCAATGATTATGATTTATTTCCATTAATTTAGCTTGATTCGGTTTATTTCAAATTAGATTATTATTTACATTAATGTAATATTTACATTATTATTTTGTGGTTTCTACCATTTGTTATAGTAAGCTATGTGCATTTCTTTGGAACACTACATGTATGTACAAAAGATCCATGATTCTACACATGAAAATACTATTATACAGTTATAGCTCATGTACACAGTTTGTTTACTTTGAAAATTTTAAGTTGTTTTGTCTTTTTTCACATCAACCTTTTTTGCATGTTACCAAACCTCCACTGTAATCACATTTCTGAATAATTGCTGACAAGCTCCAGTTTTCAGTGTGTTCGTGTCCAGTTGAATTGTGTGAGATTGTCACCCAGTCACGGCACACACCTCAGGAGATGGGTCATTTCTCAGACAAAAGCCCAATGGACTGTGAAATTTTCTCTCAGGATTTTAATTTCTTTACTTCATCACCACTGTTAAACGCAAATTACCCTCATGTGTGTAAAATCTGTATAAACATTCTTCTATCGCAGAATGTACTGTGCAATGGGTATCTATTGCTGTTAAAGATATGCATGTGTTTTCTTTTTATTTACTTATTTTAATAAATGCATATTAATAAAGTGCATTTACATTTACACGGCTAACACTGATGTTTCTTAAAAAGTGGATAATCCCGATTAAATTGTGATGGTTACTGTATTGTCAGAGGTAAGTGTAGGACTATAGGACTGTTCTCACCATGCATGTCGATGTCCTGCCACAGCCCAAAGACATACGTGAAACATCTTCTACTCTGAGCCTCTTTTTTGAGCTCTGAACAACTGTGTTAACTAATTTTCAGCATCGTTGGTGCTCAACTAACCAGTGTGGGCAGCAGTGGGGCTGAACACTTGGCAGTAAAAATAAACACAGCATTGTATTTGCATGTGCCTACCCCCCCCCCCATCTGGAACAGCATCCCCTCAGCTCCACCCCAGCCCGCATGGGCAGATGTTCCTCATTTTCAGTAATCAGTGCTGGCCGCAGTAAGTGTCATGGTTAATCAGTTTAGCTGGGATTGACTGTTATTAACAGATCTTATCAGGGCTATTTGTTTAACCTAAGACATTATTTTTTCATATTGTTTCTAGACTATGTACATTTGCCAAGTTTTTCTGAATGTTCAACATTTAATTCTTGGGGGAAGGAGCATCAACTGTAAATATGTAAAGGTGAATGTAGGTTTCTGTGGGCAGAAATGGAGCAAAATGTTTACAGTTATGACAGGAGTAGGACCATGTGACCAGTTTGTGTGGGATTGAACAGGATTAGCTGGAATCTTGAGGTGGGATTTTAAATAAACGCCACACAGATCTCTGTGCAAACATGGGTCATAAGAAAGAAAATAACATTTGCACATATTAAAAGTGATGTTGTCTGCCACTCGTACAGACAGTGTCTTTTATCCACGTGTGCAGGAACCTTTACTAATTCAAGGAAGCATGTTGATCCATTTTTGAGGTCACTGTAATTACTATTATGGGGATATTTAAAATAAGAAGTAATCAGTGTTTACACAGGTTGGAATATAGCTGTATTTATAAAGCATTGCATTATAATGCTCTATAAGCACTCCTCATGGTTCACATTCTGTCAACTTGTCTGGGCTTCTGAAACTATACTGAAAACATTTCACAGTGAAAAAAATGTTTCATTTTTTTATCATAGGTTTGCTGTAGTTTTTTTTTAAGAACACATATCTCCAGCAATGACCACTGTCGTTACAGGTTTAGTGTTATGTGTGAAACTGTCTTGGTAATATGAATACAGTAGGACGTAAACAGGATATATAACATATAAGGAAAAAGTGAATTCTTCAAGATAAATTTGTTGCTGGATTGTTTAATGAATTAAAGTATCAAGTTAGTTAATATTCACTAAAATTTCAGTATGACCCTTGTACACTACTGGTCAAAAGTTTTAGAACACCCCCATTCTTCCAGTTTTTATTGAATACAGTTTAATGTCTCAGTGTTCTCTGAAATAAAACATAGAACAAATAAAGAATTGGACATCCAAAAGAAATCATGGAATTGTTTTCTGTAACAAAATGTGATCTAAATTTTTGACTCATCAAAGCCACTTTTTGCAGATATTATAGCCAATTATACTCATGGCACTCTTTCTAAAACGGAAATCAAATATTCTTTGGAAAGTTCTTCTCAACACTACTGCAGAAGTTCCCACAAATGTGTTGCACTGGTAGGTTGCTTTGCTGTCACCCTTCTGTCCAGTTCATCCCAAACCAGCTTGATGGGGTTTAAGTCTGGAGATTTTGCTGGCAATTCCACGATCTGAAGCATATTGTCTTGTTCTTTTCTTCTAAGGTAGTTCTGACACAACCTGGAGGTATGTTTTGGGTCATTATCTTACTGTAGGATGAACCCCTGACCAATTAGGCATACACCGGAGGGTAATGCATGGTGCTGCAAAATGCTGTGGTAGTAGTTCAGGGTACCATTTACTCTGTGCAAGTCACCAACTCTGGATCCAGCAAAACAGCCTCAGACCACTCTTGTCACACACTGAGGAACCATCCTTTTGCCTGCTTGAAGATATACAAAAACCCTGTGTGATGAACCAAAGATTTCAAATTTTGATTCATCTGTCCATAAGACCTTCTTTCAGTCTTCAGTAGTCCACTGGTGGAGCTTCATGGCCCAGGCAAGCCTCTTTTTCTTATTTTTGGCATCTTAGCAATGGCTTACTTATTGCCACTTGACCTGTCAAACCTGTAGTTCGAAGTCTTCTCTACATAGTTGAAACTGAGACTTGCTTACTTCGACCAGAGTTAAACTGTGCTTGAAGCTGTTGTCCTGTGAGCTGCCTGTCATGCATGCTGTTGACTCTCAGAAACTTGTCTGCTGATTGTGTTGTAGCTTTGGGTCTGCCTGACCTCCTTTTGCCAGTTTCCATGTGCATTTTGATGGTATATGAATGTATGTGACACCTTGGTTTTCTTTGCAATTTCTCTAAATTTAATTCAATTTATTTTTATATCACATTTTAAAACAATGTGCCTCAAAGTGCTTTACGGAAAAAATTGCAGATGATACAGAATAAGCAGTAGGAATAGATACAAATCAAGCCAGATAACACTGGAGGAGAGGAACCAAAACTGCCCAGCCCCTCCTGGACATGCTAACCTTACAGAAAAAATTGGTACTTATTGACACTATGAATGTAAATAGCACTATAAATGTTAATAATACAATATAGTACTCCTTTGCTCCAGGTGTTGAAGTAACTCAATGGTTTCTGGTGTCCTTCAGGTGAAGCTTCATCCAAGGGGAAACACTAGGAGTCAGCAGCTCTAACAAGGCATCCCACTCAGATGGTGCCCTGATGGTGTTACGTAACAGTGGCCTGGGTGTTGCTTCTGACACTTTGGGCATATGTAATAATAATAATAATAATAATAACAATAATGGAGTGTTTTCAATGCATGCATAAGCACTGTCTCAGGGAAAATGATGTTATACACCACAGCAGAATACCTGTCTAATGCATAACACATGCTTTCTCATACACACTCAAGCCAAAAAATTAGACACATTAATCCTATAAAGGTGCATTAGCAAAGGGAAAACATGATAATTCCATACACATGTGCATACCTGTACACGCGCACACACACACACACACACACACACAAACAGCTGCCAGAAGTGATAATGTTGCCATTGGGTTTCTCTGCAGTGCCGTGGTTGCTAACACACCCCCATGTGCCGGCTTATGAACTTCTCTTTTATAAAAATCAGGGTGGTCCTTTTTATTTTCAGGTCTTTTACCCTGAAGACAGAATCATTTGTATTAGTTCTTACTGCTTATTCCTTAATATCTGCAATTTGTTGTGTAAAGTGCTTTGAGGCACATTGTTGTACAAGGCGCTATATAAAAATAAATTCAACTGAACTGAATTGAATAATACCCATTAATGTTTTCGTTCATGTGCAACTTGTTTACTCAAAATAACATAGCTTGACTAGTTAAATATTCATGTGCAGAAAAGACATTTTTCTTTCTTTAGTTGAACTGAAACTTGTCTAGAACCAGCCAGACTGGAGAAAGTTTTCAGGAGCTGCAGAAACTGCTGGTCACACTTCAGGCAACCACAGGAATAGAGTGATCACATGTGACCAAGTGGCTGAGGCCATGAGACAGCTGTGTCCAGAAATAGCTCCCCACTCACCTACCGAAGCAGTGAGTTGTCAGTACTGCAAAGAGTCCGTCACTCTTGGCAGTACAGGAGAGAGGCCATTACACAGAGCTACGGGGGAGACGCGCATACATAGAGCTACAGGGGGAGACGCGCATACACAGAGCTACAGGGGGAGACGCGCATACACAGTGCTACAGGGGGAGACGCACATACACAGACCTACAGGGGGAGACGTGTATACAGAGATAGCTACAGGGGGAGACGTGCATATAGAGATAGCTACAGGGGGAGACGTGCATACACAGACCTACGGGGGGGACCGCGCATACACAGAGCCTCAGCAACAAACACAGAAAGCTGATAGACAGGCTGACGAGGACACAGACAGACAGACAGACAGACAGAGACAGACAGACAGGAGAACTAGTGTTCGCTCCATGAAGTGAACCATGAAAACTCTGAAGTTCCTCGCCGCTGAGAGTTTTGTCCAGGGTGTCAGGCCATGTGAGGAACATATCGCTTGTCTGTCACACAACATGTACCCGGTGCTGTTTAAGGCCAGCTACCTTCACGAGCAGCCGCAGCTGTTGCACAACCTGGTGCAGACCTGGCCACTGGCTGAGCTCGACCTGCGGCGGCTGCTGGGCCGCACCGAGGACTGTGCGGAAGACCTGACGAGGCGCACCTGCCAGCGCTGCCTGCAGGCACTGCTGATGGGCCTGAGGGACCACGTGCTGCGTGGCACCACTACCTATGCCAGGAGCCTGCGTGTGGCCGACCTAACGGGCCTGCGAGACATCGAGCAGCAGCTCTGTCCTTGTGGCCACACGCTAGGCCGCTGGGGGCGCACGCAGCTGGCTGCCCGCATGTCCCTGGAGGCCCTGGTGGGCATGCAGATAGGAAGCACTGAACCACAGGCAGTGGAACTGCGGATCAACGCCTTTGTCACTGGGCGTAGCTATGAGGACGTCAGCCAGGCGCTCGCCCTGCGGGCCTACTCACCTCTCCGGCTGCGTTGCGTGGCCTTCCGCGCCGACTCTCTTAGCCTCAAGCAGCTCTTCTACGTGCTGCGACTGGCCGAGCCCCCCACCCTGCACCGACTGGAAATGGTGCATGGTGTGCACCTGGAGGCCCCCCACTTGGAGCTGCTGCTGTCTCGAGTTCCCTTGCCTGCCCTGCGCTCGCTCACACTGCCTGCCTGTGCCTTAGATGTGCGCCGTATTGGCCCTGGGGATGATCTGCTCGACACCATTGGTGAACTGCTCAGCCGCCTTGCACACCTGACAGAGCTTTACTTGGCCTTCTCCACCCTTACTGGACACCTGCGAAAGCTGCTCAGGTGAGTCAGGCTGACACCCCTACAGGTTTTGCTCCTCTGTTTGGCCATGCCTTGTCTAGTCCCTTTCAGTTCTGGTCTAGATTCCTATTGGCTACATCTGTTCAGGGTTCTGTTTGAGCTTTTATATAAAACTGGTATTTTCTTTAATGCTTTGCTGGATATGTAGTGGAGTGATGTTCTTCTTTCTGAATCGCTACTTGACATTATTCTCGTGTTTGCTGCCCTATATTTCCTATATTTCTCTATTCGAATTAAGGCCTCGCCTGCCTTTCATTGTGCATACACCCAGCTGAATTGTTATACATCTGCAATGATACTGCCTAGTTTTAATGATAAAGCATTCCACTTTTGCTGTGATATTAAAAGACAGAAAAACACGTCATAAGTAGAAACTACTGAAGTCGTAACCTGTAAAAGCATATAAGGTGATCCGTAAGAATAATATAACTGCGCTATAAATGGTAAGTTACTTGCCATCTTATAAGGAAACAAAAATATTAAAAATAATACCCATGTATTAGCACAAATATAAATGTTCTACAACTATACTGTCACTTTAGTTGTAGGGTTTATATAAATTTTATAGCTTATATTTATGTTTCAGATTTAAAAAATAATAGTATCAAACTTAAGAATAATACAGTAATACAACAAAGTTTAAAAAATAATAGTCACAGAAAGTGAGCTCAATGTAACAGAGCTGATGTTACAGAGCTGACATGAGAGAGCTCAATGTGACAGAGCTGACATTACAGAGCTGACATGAGAGAGCTCAGTGTGACAGAGCTCAATGTGACAGAGCTGATGTTACAGACCGGACATGACAGAGCTCAATGTGACAGAGCTGATGTTACAGACCTGAAATGACAGAGCTCAGTGTGACAGAGCTGACGTTACAGTGCAAAATAAGCAACATGAGTCCAGAGGATTGTTATGTTTCTTCTTAATTTATGGACAACCTCAGTGCAGTAAGAAATGTCTACATTTATGTGGAACCTCATGTGATCTTTACAAAATATGGGTGACTTAACTAATGTCACAAATCTGTAATGTAAAGGATGCAGGTCTACACTCAGTTAAAAATAACATTGGAAGTAACGATAATAAAGTATATTTAAATTTATCCCTAACACCTCAGACAGTCACAGAATCAGCTGTTTTAAGGCTGCTTGTTTTAACACCATTCCTGAGAAATTGAGGTGCTGATTTGCTGTCAGCACCAGAGTGGTCAGGCCAGCTTTTTCAGTGGTCATGCAGTAGCTTCCTATCCCACTCTCTGCTTATAGCTGGTCTGAACCTTTGCTTAAGGAGAAAAGAAAAAAAGTAAAAGAAAATCTGATTTTTGTTACATGGCAGTAATCCACTAAAACTGCTTTGCTGTCCATATTGCCTTCTGTCACATACAGTGGAATGCTTAAGTTTTAAGTATAGTTTGTACTTAATAAAAGTGCATTTTAAATTGCATATTTTCTTCAACAAACTAACCAGGAAATATTGTAATTAAACTGGACTAGTATCTGATATAACTAGATGAAACCCAAACTTATGAAAGTGAATTAAGTGAGGGTTTCTTTGAGCACTTTCCTGAGCTAAGAGCAATGTTTGAACACATTTATTAGGTACAAACTAAACGAGTGATGCATACCAGGATGCTGTAAATGTACATTGAAGTAAGTTAAGTAAAAAGAGTAATCTAGTGTTCTGTATAAGTAAAAGCAGCCTTGTTTTCTGTATGCACAGTCCTCTGGGGACCCCGCTGCAGTGCCTGGAACTGGCTAACTGTGGCCTGAACACTGCAGACATGGCCTACTTGGCCAACAGCCTGCACGCCGAACACCTGGTGGCTCTGGATCTGAGCGGGCACGCTCTGGCCGAACTCTTTCCCAACCTGTTTCACAAGATTCTGCGGCGCTGCGCGGGCACGCTGTCCAGCCTGGCACTGGAAGAGTGTGGCCTGGAGGACCAGAACCTGGATGTGTTGAGCCAGGCTCTGGCACCCTGCCAGGCCCTATGTGACCTGAAGCTCCTAGGCAACCCGCTGAGCTCAGAGGCCCTAGGCCGCCTCCTCTCCAGCCTGGCCAGCCACTCAAACCTGTGCTATCTGGAGCTCCCTGTACCGCGTGAGTGCTACCCAGCTGGTGCCACCTACCCGCTGGACGAGGCCGAGTTGGTGCGATATGACCATGCGCGTTTCGATGCTGCACGGGCAGAGCAGCTGGCCATCCTGCAGAGGGCAGGACGTGGTGACATTAGTGTGTGCACACCGCTGTTTGGTGCCTATGACCCTGAAATCAACGAAACCAGCAACGAGCTGGGAACATCCATGCTGCATTCCTTCAAAGATATTCTAGGCACCTTTGTGGACAGCATATCCACACTGAAGTGAGGGGGTCCCATATGCCAGGGGGCAGCGAGTGGCACCACAGATAAATAGCATGGAGGTGATGTTGATGGTTAAGTCACTTTCTAATGCTTTATTTAGAAGTGGATTTTTCTGCTGAAATAATTTTTTGCTTTATGTATGCTTTTGCAGCCTGACTGAACCAAGCATCTAAATCAATTTTCCCTACTAGGTAGTTAACATGCATGAACAAGACTAGATGAAGAATGCATAAAACAAGAAGCATTGTCAAAGTATCTATAAACTATACTTTTTCAAAAATGTCCTCTACCATCACCATTTTGTTAGAGTTGACCAATTTTCTTTCATATTAAATTTATACGTTACTTTTTTTTTTTTAGACCAACATCTTTTAACTCCTGTACAAGTTTTTTTCCCCCAAGAAAAGGACAACTTTCATATAGATTAAGACAGAATATACATCTATCTTCACATGATGGAAACAGCAGTGATAAACCACTGTGAGAAGACACCTTTAATAATCAAATTCTACACGAAGAAAGTTTACATATGGTTAGAGGAACACAATTCATGGGGATGCAGGAGGAAGGCTGTTTCTGCACTCCTTCATTTCTTCTGCCAGTCCTCCCTCTCCTGCCTCTCTCGGAGAACCTCCTTCAGGTAGGGCTCCAGGTAGCACACATCCTGCAATGCAAATTCAGTGCTCAGCATTAAGGATTTCCCAACATGCCAGGGCCATAAAACATCATCAAACCAGTCAACCTTGGGCCACCAGAGGTTTTTTCCCTCCACACTGCGGAGTTTTTGAATCCTCTCCTTCATTGTCATCTGGAGTTCTTATCTTTGATTATTCGATCTGTCGTAATTCCATTTAATAATTAATGTAAGTCATCTTGAGACAACTTGTTGCGAAAGCCAGTATATAAAAATGAAATGAACTGAATAAGTCAATGCCTCCAGTAGTGTTCTGGTACACACAAACATAAAAATTTCACCTTTTGCTAAATTTACAAACTGAAAGTTGCAAAATGGAATTACCAGTCAAAAAAAATTATTCCACTTGCACGGATGTTTACTGAAGTCAGTGTAGGAGCCATATAAGTTTGTTTTCACACGTCATGCAGAAATTGCAACTCATTTTTGTTGTGGCCTTAGCTAAAGTTAAATTTTACATATTGGCAGGTGTTTAAAGGGGGTGACTTAAAGCAACTTAACATTTCACATACGTTACACCAAAACTGATTCTCTGCATTTGGACTATCCCCCTGGGGGGAGGAAGCAGTGGGCAGACACACGCAGCACTCGGGAAGCTAACGTTTGAGTGTCTTGCTCAAGGACCACACCTAGCAGCTGGGCTTGGATTCAAACCAGGAGACCTCTACATTCCAGCCAGATGTTCTACCCACCCGGCCACTATATGGCAACATCTGAATTATTCTTTTTAGAGCATCACACAGTACTTCTCTATACTCGTATGTAGCAGCTTTTGGTCTGTTATTAAGTATCCACTATTAGTCAGTGATAATTACAGCGTGTTTATAACACTGATTTACTAAAGTTGGATGCCAGGTTGTATAAACTGTGCAACACAGCACCAGCTATCAGCTATAGTGAAAGTTCCAATGTATAATAAACAGTTTAAATTTGCAGACTAGTAATACACATCTGTTTTACAATTTTAGCCTGGAAGTAGTCATACAAAGGCAAGAACACTAACAAATTCGCAGACAGAGATAACCTGTTATAGCCAATGCTGATTCCCAGTAGGTTGAGCAGTCCAAATGTCTGTGAACCATGTAGTCAAGGAGGGAAAACCAAGTCTTTATATGACTGGGTACAACCTGACAGTGGAAATTGTCATTACACACCTCATTTCTGAAATTATACTATACCTCCTCATATTTAGTCCACTGATCCTTGGGAAGAATTTGGTGCCTCATGCTGAGATCCAAGGCCCGCTTTATGCGGAAAATCCTGTCATTATACACTTTCTCTGGCAACCGTCGAATAGCTTCCTTTACGTCTGCATTCTCATCCAGTACGTCATCCCTCATTAATCCTTAAAAGAGAGTCAGGCATAGTTAAAAAAGATCCGCATTCAATGTCACCACAGACAACTGCAGCACAGAGACAGTCTGATTGTTACATGTGCAAGAAAAGGGAAATTACTTTTAAAAAAATCTTACCAAGCTTGTTGAAGCCAGCAGCATTGTAGTACCATTTTCGGAAGCCTAAAAGCAGCCGTCCGCTTGATGCTGCAAATAATAGCAATAATTATTTCAAATTATCTTTAAAAGGGCATGATCCCTTACAGTCCAATGAAATATAATAATTTATGCTGTGTGTATATTTACAAACATATCTACAGTATCACCAGTGAAAATGTTGAGAACTTGCATCACAACGTGTTCACATTTAAGACCCCAAACAGCAATTCCATTCAGGATGCAGGAAGATCACGTGTGTCTCACACCAGTAATAATCCGGATCCTTTCAGTTACGTTGATGGAACAAACCGTTTTTTGAAAGTAACAAGAATACTACGTCCATCCAAAATGGCTCATAACGTTTCGCAGTTACCAAATGCGTTTCATCTAAACCAATTTCATCCGAATTACTCTATCAACAAATTCAAACACCAGCAGCAAATTCCATTCAAAATAAAACCTAAGTCTTTTACAACAGTTACACGGCATCGATACTCCATTAAAATTTAAATGTTTAAATATATTCATCTTATAAACTGGATAAACACTGGCACTCTAAACGTTACAGTCAATTTATCACAATGATCCACCTGCACTAAATAGTGGTGAGATAAGGGTCAAAATCCGAAAATCAAAAAATATCTAACAGTCGGTATTTCAGCTACCATTGATAGCTGTAAAATATAAACTATATAAGCCACTCAACAAACCGAGACATAGTTGATATTTTGCAGCTACACATTAAAAAAATTATATTTGACAGCCGAAAAGACCTTTCAGGTCTTCTGAGGGACACAGAGGACACTGTAATTTCCAAAATATAACACAAAGACTTAAATTTATAAACACTAATTTCTTAATTGTGCCTCAATATATGTATATAATGAAACCACTGTACGTCCATAAAGTACTCAAATGCCCACAATTTATACTTAATATAACACATTTGTAAGACAACACTGTACCTGGTACCCTGGACGCCATCTTGGTTTTTGAGACTGTCGCACACGGGCTTGTGGGATACGGTACGTCGTGACGTCATTACGGGTACTGCGGGGGCGTTTTGTTGAAAAGGGTTTTTTTTAAATTTTGTCTTTCAATGTCTATGAAGATTCTCAGTCGTCCAGGTGAGGTTATCAGCAAGTTTAGTCATGTCAGCTGGACTTCTTTCTCCTTTACGCAGACACGTTTCACCTTTTTACCAAAATGCTTCTTCGGTCTGAAGCAGCCTTTTGGTAAAAGGTGAAACGTTTCTGCGTAAAGGAGAAAGGAGAAAGAAGTCCAGTTGACATGACTAAACTTCCAGGTTTGCCTTAAGTCTGTTAACGCCCTGTTGCGTTTTGTGGCATCTTCTGCCGATAATGCATAATTTTTTGTATACAGTTATAATGACAAGAAAAGACTGTGCTTTTGTAAAATAAAGAAAGTAGACAGGGTGTGCTCTCTCTTTGTCATCTCTCTTCGCAGACGCGTTAATAAAACCGCTAAAATCTCATCGAATACTTGTCTGATAAATATAAGAAATATATGGCTAGAAAGCCTGA
>JABJVR010048681.1:0-23803 GCA_025773905.1 Chitala chitala | reverse complement strand
CCCCCCCCCCCCCCCCCCCCCCCCCCCCCCCCCCACCGAAGCCTGCAGTTAAATCCAGTAGAATTAAGATGATCCCCAGCTATACAGGAATGCTAAATAAATAAATATGTGAACATTTCTCAGAGAGAAATAGTGAGGTGGCCTCTCTTTCTGGCTTTGAAACTCACAGATTACTCCGCAGCGTACATGTAGATGAGGAAGGAGAGGAGAAGCGTGGGGAGGGACAGAGTCTGAGCAAGACTCTACAGGTTCAAACAGATTTGTAAAGGGCACCTTTTACAAATCTATCACACATTTTATTAGGCTCAGATTGAGGGATTAACTTGAATTACTTAGGAAGCTTTCACATAATGGAATCCATGGTGGAAAGAAACCCAGGGAGACTGGTGCAATGAAAGAGAATCTTTACAAATGGTGTGTCAGTACCACTCTCCTGTAATCTCTATATCTCGCTAAATTCACCAGGTTCTGTTTCTCACTACTGAAAAAACCGAAGTCCAGTGTTGCGTTTCAGTACTGGCTCTTACCTGGAACTACTTGTAGCTTTCCTTTGTTATGGATTGTGTTGCTAACATTTTAAAGTCTCACTGATGGACAATTGGTGGTGTGGGGGAGGAGGGGGGGTCAAAAGTCACATTGGAACAAGCAGTAGCTACTGTCATCTTTTAACACTTTCATCAGTCAAGGTTCCCATCTATACTTTATATATTACGCTTTAAAGCCAATACAAATGTTTCATTTATATGTGTGTAAACAATACACTAGGAAAGAGTATTCCATGTCTAACATTTCCTGTTTTGCTGCCAGTGCTGTTGGCTCCTCGTTATTTTTGTATCAGAAGACAGATGGATTAATATTCCTGTAGCTTACTATGTCGTCCTCCGTTGGCTTTTTCCTGCTGTTAGCCCGAATGCTGAATCCCACTTGCTTGAGGTTGCATTGCCTGCTGTGTAGCTGAATGGCTGCTCACTTTGGAAAGAGTATAATGCTGAAGGGTGATTGCAAATGGATGTAGTTCTGACAAAAGGACCTCTTAAAAAAATGTACATAAATGCAGAAAAAAGCACATGCACTCATATATCTTTTTCCTGTAGTTATTCTTTTACTGAAGGAGCTTATTATTATTATTATTATTATTATTATTATGTAGCTGATTAGTGTAATATAATAACTTTTGACCAGCTGGTATAGTTGCAGATGAAATGAGGTGTAGGGTCAGAGTAACTGAGAAAGCACACACTCAAAGCTACCCAGAATCAGGAACTTTTTCATCACAATGTGAAGAGTTGCACATAAAAGGAAAAGTTTGTTTTGGGCTGAGCACTGATTTAGGGCTGTAGAGGGATGTAAGTTTGAAATAATGGTCCTGTATGTCTCTTGTTGACACCAGTACTGTAGCTAATCATGCAGTTAATAACATTGGTAGGTGAATTAGTCACTGATGTGTACTGATAGAAAGGACAGTGAGAAACAGGTACAAAACGAAGGCTACGTATGAACATACATTTTCCACTGAATTTTGGAGCCATGGAGTTGATACAGTGGCAGTGCAGGTGTCTAAGGTGAATGTGGTTTCTGAAAAAGAAGGAACCACCGGACATCCGTACCTAGCAAACCCAAATCTCAGTATGTCGGTAACCGAGACAAACGTGCCCAGACCCAGCCTTTACTGAGGCTGCTCGCATCTGCAGTGTGACGAATGTATTGGCAGTCCTGAGGAACACTGTGACCTAGGATGCAGGAATCCAGTTATTCTCCTTCAGAAAAAATATACCCAAACAAAACCCTACACTGCCTGTTCCTCGCTACTGAGTGTTCAAATGCAGCAATGAGCATCAAAGACATATTACAAACCTTACACACCATCTCATCTTCTGCTGACACAAGACATCGATTATCAGTAGACGCTTTCACACATGCAGCATGTGCTTCTTGTGTATATAGAGCTTTATGACATTGTACCTCCTTTAGCTGGTAATTTCACAGCTTTCTTCACACATAGCGCCAACCCATAACTTTGACAGCTATTTTACTTCATCTAGAGACAGCATATTGCTGGAGTAACTTTGAAGGTATTTCAACAAAGAATCTGATTCACACTACCTTAAGCCAGTAAATTGCTGGCTAAATCTGCATGTTTGAAAGGCGCTATAAGAAGATACATTTTCAGTAATTGCTCTTCTGTTCACTATTATTCGTTCATCTGCCAACCACTTATTCCGGACAAATTGACAAGTGCTCTGTACTCTATACCAGACAGATTAGGGCACAAGGTGGGATATGCTCTAAACAAAACACGAACCCATCACAGAACGCATGCACAAAGAAAAACACTCACAGTAATAACATTTTACATACCAGTTCACTTATAGAGGACGCCTTTGGATAATATTAGGAAACTGAAGCTTGTAAAGTAAATTCACACATGCAAGCATTTACACACACACACACACACACACACACAAGTCCAGACAGTCTGAATCAAACCCACAACCCTGAAAATACAGTGCAGCAGCACTACCCACTGGACAATGACATTTAATAATTCAAAACAGTCTTAACTCAGAGAATGTTACAGCTCAGTGTTTTTCATTCCCCACTATTCACACCACATTTGTATGGCTGACAGTGACCCAGTAAAGGGTTGAGCACCCTGACAGAGCCATGAAAAAGCTTTGTTTGTGTTTGTGTGCATGTCCATGGTGTTTTGTTATGATTTTTACACAGTACATACTGAAAGCCTGAAAAACTAATGTTAATATTTTGAACATGTGCCAAAGGATGGAGATTAGCAAAAACCATTGCTATCATGAACCCCTCCTGCCCACGCTTTCCAGATCCCATGACCTTCTATCACATTGAGCCTCTGCATTGCACTTAAATCCACAAGAACAAAATAATCTATCCTTCTTACCTGCACTCCCCCAAACCTTCTTTTATCCCCCCTTTCCTCCTTCATTGCCTGTGCAACATGTCCCTCAATGTCACTGTCAGTGGCAGCTTTCTCAAAGCTTGTGCAGTATCTCCTGTGCTTCCTGTCCAGAACACTGTGTTCGGTCCTCACTGGCACTTTGAGATGCACATTTGCCATGGAGCACTTCAAAACCTAGTATTCAACAAGGGACCAAGGTAGGGACTCACTGATACCTGACAAACAAGGACAAGTTTAAGTCAGGAGACACCAGATCAGATATGTACCGTGTTGTTTTCAAGCAAAAAATAAATAAATAAATAAAAACTTCAGCTATGGATTGTGAGAAACAGCAACATGCACCAGAATGTTAACAGAATGTTAACAGAATGTTAACAGAATGTTAAGACAACTGCGTACATACAAGCTGATGCTTGCTGCTGAACTTGAGTTACTGATGATTTTGTGCAAGTAATTAATCGACATGTAACCAAAAACCGTCAGGGTATTTCAAAAATAAGGTAAATAACCTATGAATTTTGGGGATGCGTATGACCCAGTACTGAAGATCTCTGATGTGACTTCCGCATCATTAGATTCAAGGCTTCTAAACGTTGATATCTTGTCAAAAGTAAAAACTCAATAAATACAGTTTTCCATGGCCAGAGACATACTGCAGAGGGATACCATGAAAGTCATCATCTATTGAATCAACATGTTCAAGAGGAAGACATTTTCAGCAAATGAATGATTTTGCTAATCATTTATGGAATTTTCTGAAGGCAGAGATTCATAAAACTGTCCAGGAAAGCTTCCCTGTGGGTATGAGAATTAAAAGAGATGCTTTTTAGAAGACCAAGAGAAGGGGAAACATAAACAGTCTTGATGGCTGTGATAATGGCAGCATGGTCTTGGAAGCCAGAGTACTTGTGTTTAAGGAGCAGGATCACATTTGATCAACCTCCCTATTCCCCATCCATGGATGTACAGCTGTCCTACACGTTCCACCAGGAAGTTTAATTGAACAAGCTGACAGCATTTTAATGAAGGTTTCATGTAACTAATTAACACTCTGGGCATTTTACATAGAACAATACTCACTCACTCACTCACTTCACTGTACTTATCCAATTCAGGATCATGAGAAGCCTGGAGACCATCACAGGAAGCACAGGCCACATGGCAGGGGACACCCTGGGTGGGGTGCCAATCTACCACAGGGCACACAGAGCAACAGTAACAGAAAATGGTAATATGTCCAAATATTTATTCAAGCAGTTAATCTTTTAAGCGCCAATTATTTTAATATAGCATTAAAATGTTAACTCTGTCATGTTAATTTGTATTGTTAAATTGTATTTGTTTTATTTTTGTCTGGCAAAATTGTGTCCTTGCTGGGGCTCGATGCTTTGGCACAGCACAATGAAGCTGCTGTAGTCAGACTGTAAAACAGTCACGGAATTTTTTAGCTGGATATTAGGTCCCCAGAAGGGAGGAAAAATGAGTTCTGTTCAGTGGTGTCAGAGTATCCTATACAGGGGTACCTGTTTGTGAGTCAGCAGTCCACATCCATACCGAAAGGGCTGCTACAGAACTCGAGATGAGAATCTGACATCTTCCCTCTCGTGCCTTCTCACCTCAAGCTGTGCAAGCATCGACCTGTGTCTCTTAACTTGTCAGCAGACTGCCCTCCTGCATCTCCTCCAGGCTGACACTGCCCTACCTTTCCCTGACCCAGCTCAATGACCCTCACCACTCACACCCCTCCTTGCACATCTCCTGCTCTACAGTCAATGCCTCGAATGACCCATAGTGCTGCGCCACTGATTTTGGGTGTGATTGCTGCACAGAGCAGTTTGTCTGATTGCCATGGTAGCAGCACTGTGTTGATCTAATTTGCTGCCTTTTCCCTTTCCTTTTTCATCTAAATGCTGAGTATATCCATTACATCCCTTCTCATCAGTTGCAAGGGCTATCAGATAAGACTTAGTCTCTTTCGTTGCTGGATGCAGTTGAAAAAAATTTACTCTGTACTGAAATCTCCCTCCATTTTTCATGGATTTATCTGATTGGCTGAAAGTGTTGCTCTATTCGCATAAACTTATTCCTGAATGGACAAGCTTTGAACAGGTGGACCACCTGACGTTCAGAAATCAATCAAAGCAGCTTTTATCCTAGATAAGGGATAAAAATCCAATTGTCAGCAAAGATCATGATTCAAATCTTCTCTTGGGCAATTTAGTGGATTTTCCTTTCTGTCGTCCAAACAAACTACATCCCAGGGGAGCAGAGCACCTTCCCTGACACCACACTGTTTGCTCAACCCAGATAACACAAGTCTGCTGCAGAGGGGGAGTCAATGCCGTCAATTACCCACCATTCTCTGACCTTGGAAAAGTGCGTATCTATTAGGTTATTAAGTGGCTCACTCTCCCTCTCTGCACAAACCTCATTTTTGAGTCCTTCAGCAATGGATTGACTTCCAGTGAGTCATCACAGACTGCAACAAAAACACACATCTGCAAACACCTACTAGATATGGCCATGTAACCTATTGTGGGCAACATATAACAAATGCCATAAGACTCTTACATTTACCCATGCAATTTTTAAATTTATTTTCCCATCCACCAAAAATGATATGGCAAGATCTTCACAATAAAAACTATTCAACTATATACAGCATACAGGTGGCTGACATCTCTTGCTGTATATTTTCAGCTTTGTGAAGGACCATCACCTGTTAAAATCATGACTTACTATAAGAATCAAACAAGATGGGATTAAACTGATTTCACATTTATCTGGGGGTACAGATGGTGCTGCATCTAAGATTCTTATTCTTTTAATCCTCCAGTGGATATTTCTTTTGTACCCCTGAGTAGAGCAATACATTGTCCTTCATTGATGGGTAAAACTGCTAAGCTGTGAGTTGCTTTGCATACAGTACTAGTAAAGCAACATAAAACTATAAGTCCTAAATCAGAAACCATAGTTACGTGTGCATAATGTGGGGACAACTGTTATGCAACAGCATACATAATGTAAAACAAATTATTATGTTCAAAATGCTTATCATAACGTTCTGAGGATAAGAGTTGCATTACATAACTTAAACAAATTATGAATATCAGCCTGTCCAATCTGTGCATACATGGTCTGAAAACGGAGACTGCATTATTTTTAATGGAGTCCAGCTGGAGTCAAGAAAATTGTCACCATCCTTTTAAGAACTGTGTGTATGGTGTTTGTGGAAGGACACAAGCCTAGGCGTGGAATTGCCATTACTGGAAAAAATCAAAAGGCAGCAAAAGAGAAGATGGTAAGACTAAGTAAAAACACAAAAGTAGCAAATAGGTCAACAAGGAGAAAGAAGAGTTAACAGAGTACCAAGTAAAGAGATTACATGCCACAGAAAACAAAAAACAGAGAACAAAACAAATTTAGAAAACTGTTAACCAAGTTTAGATCAAGCCAGACTTAAACACCTAAACAAAATACAGGTAGAACCAAACCAAAGTAATAAAACTAGTGAGTATGGCTTACGAGGACATAATGAGGCTATGACGTAATGTGTTGATACAGGACTCAAGGTGGTGGATAGGTGCAAGTTGCCATGGTGAGTTTGGAGCAGGAGCAGGTGAAGGTGTCACAGTCCAGTCCTGCACCTCTGCTCCCTAGACCCTGGTTCTCCCTGTTTAGTCCCTGTTCCATGTCTGTGAAGATTCTCAGTCATCCAGGTGAATAGACTCATTAGTGTAAGAAAGGTGAGGTTAGAGTCATAAAGAATAGGGGGTCGTTACGTATGACGACCAATGACTGAATAAAGGGTTTATTCAGGAATGGGTGTGGCCTGCAACCCTGATAGGTATATAGTGATAGAATCTTCCCCACTTCCATCAGACTGAAGAAGCCTTTTGGTAAAAGGTGAAACATTCTGTGAAAGGAGAAAGAAGTCCAGCTGACATGACTACACTTCTGGATCCCTGTTCCATGGTATTCCAGTCCAGGTTTTGCCATTCGCCTTCCCTGGTCTCTCGCTGTCCCCGCTCACCTGTAGCCATTTGCCTTGTCCAGCTAAGTACCTAAGGGAGAGCCTCTGCCCTCACTCTTCGATTGGTTGTCTGGTGTTCAAGCCAAGTCCTCCACAACATGCCTTAAGTTACCAAAGCCAGGTACCTTTCAATAGAGTTTTTTTTTAAATACTTTTTGTTTCCCAGGTGCTAGACTCCTGGGGTGGCTGCAGATTCCTACAGGTAAAGAAAAATGCATACATTTATACCTTAAACTTCTGAGTAAACAGTATGTAACTTACATTCAATTCAAAATTTGGCATACATTACTCTGACGTCTGTTTAATGAATATCAATACCAATTAAATGAACAGTTACTGCAATAAAATTTTAATTACACTAAAACAGCTACCCAGTTTTCTTCGATGTTAAGCTCAGTTGAACAATTAGCCCTTATCGACAAAGTAAATTTTGTGAATGATGAAACTATCTGAACATTGCATGTTTTATGTTTTACTTTCTCTTTTCCATACAATCTAGAGCCACCACAGCTCCCTAGTTTTACACAGTGAAAGAATGTAAACTCACCATGCACCCTTAATGGATTGCACTTAGCCATAAAACTAAACAGTATGCATGCACTCCTGCTCTGAGTTACTAATGGCCGTGTGTGTCTGCAGTCCCCCCCCCCCAACACAGCACAGACCACAAAAGCACAAAACATCTGTAAAACAGAAGGAAAAATTAACCCTTCATGGTGTTTTCGCTATTGTAGAGCTTTCTGATGGCTTGCAATAAAGTTCAAAAGTCTAGTCATACAATCCCATTACTGAAAAGTTAATTTTCAAAACTTTTTACATTTTCCTCTGCTGTCCAAAATAGCAGTAATGACCTACATTTGCAGCTATCCATCATCTCCATTCGTTCTGGAGATCAGACAGCACACTGAAGTGCAGCAATTTAATTACTGACATGTTAATTTGGGTCCTTGATAAACACAACCATACCAGTGTCTCCTAAAAGGGCGGAAAACACTTTAGCAAAATGAGACTGCTTGACATAACCCCAAAAACCTGTACTGAGAGCTCAACTTGAGAGATGCAGATGCAAATATTTGGGAAACGGTGGGAACTCACCACAGTCTGAGTGCCTGACATGCAGGAAACATGGGCTCACTGTGCAAAGACAGGCAAAGGTTATTGGAAACCAGGTCTCATCGCAATGTGACTGTATGACATAGAGAAAGGCTAGGCTAGGTTCACTCTGCAGCTGGGCCAAGGCAGAAAAGCTGTTTTATGGAGCCCAAAATAATCTTTCAAGTTAGTATTTCACTTTAACTGGGAAAAACGCTACAGACATGAATGCTTATTAATAAACACATTACATTAATATAGTTTCAGGGTTCTTAGTCAGCTAGCAGATATGAGAACAAATTAGCTTTTGCCTGATGACTTTGGTGAGCTCCCCATCCACGTAGCCACCTCTCTACATATCCTCTTGCAGTGCCTGTTCTCCGTTCATGAGCACGAACGAAAGTACGAGTTGGTTTATGCAATCAAGTTTGGAGCAGAAATTTCAGATGTAGCCAGCTAAGTCTCTCCAGCCTTTGGACACCTTGCTGTGATGTCACAGTCCCTCAGTATACAGACTGTGACACCTGCTCAACATATTCAATTAAAACGGATAAGGGGTCATGTCAAGCTGCAGGGCTTTTAGCCCACAAAGACGAACCTCACCTAAGTATCCGTCCGTCACAGCAGCAGAATTTTAATCAGACATATACGGAGCTGTGTCTTCCTCTGCCGACAGCTGCTCTCCAGACATTGATTTGTGGTCAGAACAGCTCGTAAGTCTACCATCCATCTGGCATTTAGACAGACTAAGTTAGGCCGAGCCTGTTCTATAGCTGGCATTTCAGCCTTCATTCTTTGAATTAACCTTTTTTAACCATATATAAGCCAATTACTGACTACTACATCTTAAACCTGCTGTGTAGATGAAAGAACAAAGATCTCTGAAGTTTTCTTTTTTATTCTCCACTTCAGATAAGAAGCAAGTTATTGTAGAAAGTACTCTGCTGTTGTAACTGTTGTCATTTATTTTTTAGAAAAGAATCATTTAAAAGTATCTTTTAAGCAACCGCAACTGTTATACCCAGTATTTATGAATATAGTCAGTACTGAAATACCAAAGTGTTTTATGTTGATGTCATAAAGAAGTCCAATTTTAAATGCAATTCTTCCTCCATAAAATGGATTTTTTGAACATAAATTACATACATTTTGGGATAAAAAAAAAGAAAAAAGAAAAATGAATCAAGCAAATAGAATACCGTGGAATGAAAAGAAAGTTAATTTGATTGGGCTCAAAATTCAGCATGTGTGAAACACACTGAGTGGTCCTCTGTAGTATCCATCTATGTCCATCTATGAGGGACAACGGTCTTCCAGCTAGCACAGGCCAGAACCCCTTACCTGTCTGACATCTGACATGGTGACAGCATATGGAAGAGAAGAGGGCTGATTGCTTATTGCCTAATGAGAATGGTTCTGCTGCTGTTCTTTGTGTGTGTGTGTGTGTGTGTGCACGTGTGTATGGAGCAGTGACTGAGATCCTGCACGTGCATGTATGTGCTCACACTTCTGTGTCTTGACACAGAGGTGCCACCCACCCACCACTCCCCAAACGAGCACCAAATAAGAATACTTATTGACTCACCCCTGACAACAGCACCATCGGTGATGGGTTTCACACGGCGTAAAGCACCAGCCTATTTCAAAGATCTTGCTGCCTAATTCTCCCTGTTTCCCTTAACATATCATGTCACAGTTTTGCTATCTACCTCCACACCTGAGCTCAAACCATCACCTGGTGTATCAGGACAAACACATCCTTCATTAAAATTTAAATTGAGATACATGAGAAACATAAAACTAAGCAATAATATAGTCCTGAAATGACAATAAAAATGCTTTCAAATGATCAGCTCATCTGTAATGACTTCCTTTTCTACAAACTTCATATATTTTAATGACAGTTTTAAAATAATATTTATTCATTTTTCAACTGCTTATCCTGGTCAGGCCTGAAGTCTATCCCAAGCAACATAAGACACAAGGCAGGATACACACTGGAAAGGGTACCAACTCAGTGCAAGGCACACGCCCACCAACAGCTATTTAGAGTTGCCAATTCACCTGAACTTCATGTATGTGGGAAGAAAGTGGAGCACCCAGAGTAAGCTCGTGTGTGCACAGGGAAAACCAGTTCCACACACATGTTGCTAAACTCTGGAGATGTGTGGGAACAGCACTACCGCTGAGCCACCTTGCCGCCCTCCTTTAAACACATCTACAGCTTCAACTTAGAGACAATATAATTTTAATACCCTTCAGCAGTATTGATTTATACACTCTGTTTAACAGTATTTGCTTTATATTTTAAAACTCAACCTGCAGGCTTTACATGACAATTTGCAATACAGCTGAGAAATTTATGACATTTTATTACAGTTGCACATACTGATTAATACTCTTGTGACTTAAACTCACTCATGCCCTATGACTGAAAGACTAGACACATATTCATTGCATTGATTGAATTCCAGGGAGGATAACCTGAGGAGTGTAATAACCAGAGGAGTTTAATAATGCTCTGAAGATGGAAATCACAGTTTGTGTGTTTGTTCAACAGGCACCAAAGCAATTTCACTATTCAGTTTCGGCCTTTGTGTCCATGCTGAGATGTTTGTTCAAAGCAATGCGGGTTAAACACCATGGTGAAGCTGCTTCCGTCTTTGACCAGGTGTTTTTCTAATTTAATTCCCATCATAACTAAACTGGCCTGATGCATGCTGGGATCACTGACAAGGTTTTATTTTTGATTTTGCTCTTCATCAGTGAAAGAAATCTGAGCTTCACCAAAACAGATGCCCGCCACAAAAAAGTCACCTCCAGGTCAACCTCGCACCAGTCGTTGCATGGTGGGACATAATAGCCCAGCTCACTTGTTTTATATGCATGATGGCATGGTGGCAGATGTACCATATGCACGCGTGTGTTGTTGTCTGTCAGTTTGGCATTACAAAAAAGCTCCAGTCCAGAATAGGAATGACAAAAAAATAAGTATTCTCTGTGGAGAGATGCTAATGTGATCCACTAAATGTTTAGGTTTGGACAGCACCAATAAGGTCTATATTTAAACATACCTTTAAAAACTGCATCTTAGTATCAGAAGAACACGGTGCTTGCATTGAAATGGAATAATGACCTCAAAGAATATTGTTTTTTGTGTGTGTGTGTGTGTGTGCCAGAGCTTTAAATAGGTTCAATGTTTGTGTTTTTTCTCAAAATGAAATTATGAAATAGCAGGAATTTGAAGAAAGGGACTAATTTCGGGGCTAATTTTAGTTACAGTAGGTTACTTCATAGATATAAGGAATGTCATAGAAACAACTGGATATTTTTACAGGTTATTTTTTAGAAATATAGTAAGAGTGACTGTGCCAAGTGAGTATCCATAGCAATGATTTGTTTGCAGAGCAATGATTTATGCATACTGGGGTAAATTCACGGTATTGTAAGAAATCTTAAAAAGCATGAATGATTAAGATAATACAGTTTTTCTTTTCTAATTGTACAAAAGTAGAGAGCAGGAATGTTTATGGACATGCTTGTGTAAATTATTCTGATTCAAGTGCCACAAGGGGCTTCACGTTCCTCTCTTCCGTCAGATACTCTCCTTGCTGGATTAAAATTGGGGAGGAATAGTCATTTTATCTTAAAATGTCACTTAAAGACTAAACACACTTTTACACACAATAACAGAGTATAACATAGTTTTATATTTTTTGCTCTATGCAATGTTGACCTCTAACCTCCTCCTTTCCCCACCAGAGATCTGGAGACTGTTACACACCGGCAATATTGTGCAGAGGGACGTGTGTTTGGTAACATTTGCGATGTTACTGGGGGTAAAAAGGCATATTTCAGAATGTTTCTGGTTTACAGTTCATTCTGAAATCCAGTTTTATTTAGCGAGTCTTTTTTAGCCTTGACGCTCAACTGAGAAAAGGAGCGGGTGGTAGTAAATCTCCACACTAAATCCGTTCTGGAACAAAGGAGGATTCAAGCAGAAGATAGTCGTACGTTTACACCCACGACAAGGGTATGATGACAGAATAGCCCACAGCTTGGTAAAAGCTAAGATGTTGCCCTTGTGTTTAATGGCATGAAGATGATTATGTTAATGGTACTTGAATGACAGCTGGAGTCCATCAAAGTGTTTATTTATGTATGTGTGCTCACCTGTGAAGCAAGTATGAAATATGAAAGGGTGCAAACCTATCAAGCAGGTAAGTGCGCAAAATACAGCAACAGAACTGCATATACATATGTTTTATTTAAAGCGGGTTACTTAGTGTTTACTATTATAAATTATTATTATTATTATTATTATTATTATTATTATTATTGCTCTGCTGTGAAAGTGAGTGCAATATATATTATATTGTCAATATAACAGGTCAGGAGTCACAATGAGAGAAATTACTTCAAATTTCCAGTGGTTATGGACTGCCCAAGGCTCTCAGTCTCTGCCTTATTTAAACAGACAGAAACCAATAAATTAAACAATGCCAAACTGTTTCTGCCATCTTGTTTTTTTAATTTTGGCAATAGCTATGTGTACATTGCTGTATTTTATTTTATTTTACTGCCTTGTATTGTGTGTGAGCTCTTAACTGTTCCCTTCAATTTCACATCTAAAATCTTAGCGTCTACGGCCACACCCCAGAAACAGTCATGTTGCACCACAGTCCCACACCTGCCAAAATTGGCACACCATTTAAAAACAACAAAGAGCTGTGAGCCAGGTCCCACTGGGGCTCGTGCGATCTCGGTCACGCACTCTATTTGTTTACCCTGGGTCTCGTCCAATTGAGCGGGCGATCACTTCGGCAAAAGGGTGGCTCGCCAAGGCAGCCTATGTGACAGAACAATGCATCAGCACATTAGAACGCTGCTCCCAGAGAGGGAATCAATCACGGATGGGACGCCACAAAGACAGGCATGATAGGGGTGGGGGGAACACAGCAGGGAAAGTGGGAAGGTAAGGGGGTCTCAATACTGTATCCTCATAGCTAAAATGATTTATTTTATTTTTGGTTACATTAATATAAAGAGATGCACCTACACACACAGACACACATACAAAATAATCTCCAGTGATTTTGTTTTCCTTAAATGTATCCCTGCAAACCCTTTTCCTGCTTAACATGTCTGAAATGATGTCAGTGAATATGCAATATATCAAATCGCATTAATCCCCATATCACCATCTTATTTACAATCCACAACCGCAGGTAGTGCTGTTATCGTTAAGAGCATGAATGCGTAACCCAAATGGTTTCAAAATTCCTCTGTGAAAAGAGGGCTATGCACAATCTAAGCTAAATAAAACATATATGCAAAACCTGTTCAGGCTATTTATGGCTTCTTATGCTAACTGTGGTGTAACACGTACTTAAAATGTCTCTTGAAGAAAGGGCGTGACAGCTGTGGAGATGTTTGTGTGTGCTTGACTGACAAAAGTGGAGTTTTCTCGTAAGCATCTGATGAGAGCTTATAGCTCAGTTACACTATGGTACAGACCTCTGTGTGTATGCATGTGCATGAAGTATGTAAAGAAGACTTACAGTGCTCACTTTATAACACATTCAGAATAAAAATGACACTTTGATCAGAAGTCCAGCAGAAGACAGTCATGGTTAGGTGCATGTTGAGGGAGTGTGTTCACTCCCTAGGCACTAATACCTAGTAACTTAGTAACTAACACGAGTTCCAAAGTAATAACCTGCACACTAAAGTGACGCAAGCAGTTTTCCTGACACAGCAGGAGCTTCTTTTCTATGTTTGTGACGTGATTTCAGGTCGCGGTCGGGTGCCAAGACGAAGTGTGAGACATGAGCAAGCCACAAGCCGCTCGTCAGGGCTGCCATTTTGGCACCACAGTCCTTTCCCACGGTACAGTGCTCTCCTTGGAACAAGCTCCGTTGTCTTCCAGACCCCCCCTCACCCACACTCCACCACCAGCTTTAGTACACAGGCCTCCTAGTGGTGGACCCGTTCTCATTCTCAGTCACAGCACATTTAGGGATGTTCCCTAAGAATCCCGCTGCCTCGGCAACATCATTAACGGTTTTGTGTTGTAATTCACTTCCTTCATCAAAACAAAAAAAGCGATACAATATGTACACACACAGGTTAAAACAACAATTTCATAACTGAAAGTCAATTTACAAGCATACACATCCCATGTAAAAATAATCCACATCTAGTATTTATGTCAATGTGCTTTAAAAGCCAAACCTAGTCGTAGTGGTGTTAGCATTAAAACTATGATTAATTAAGCATGTTATACAGTATGTAGTCTCATTTATTTTCATTGCCTTTCTTTGTATGGTAGGTGACAGGATTGACTTTAGGGGACACAAAAATCTGTTTATTCTGCGAAACACCTTACATTATTATTGCTATTATTTCTATATAAATAATAACTGTAGTAAAGGTAGCGAGTGACATGGTGACACAGCAGGTAGCATCATTCTATCCACTGTCACGGATTTGAATCTGGACCTCTACGATCTGCACGTTTGTGGAGTTCTCCCCATGCACGTGTGTGTTTCCTCCCACAGTTAAGGAATACAGGTCAGGTGGGGGGTTACTTAAAACAGCAGTTAGTCTGTGTGTATGTGTCCCAACAAGAAAAGAGCAGTGTGTGCGAACAGCCTAGTGCCCACCACTCCCTGCACATGTTATTTACGTTTATGGCAGCTCCGCAGACAGACACACATTCGCTCTACTAAAGAGGATAACAGAGAGAGCGGGCGCAGCACGCACAGCAACACAGAGAAGTGACAAGCCCTCCACCCCCCACAGAGAATACACGACGCATCCATCACGTTGATCTTAACAATTTGCCCGACTGAGATTGAGCCATAACTAACCATTACAGAAACAATTCAATTACCATTAGCGATAACAGGCATCACGGCAGAGACGCATGGGGTTCCCTGCTGTTTGGGAAGTGTTTAGAGCAATGAGGGCATGGTATCAGTGAGCCAAGTCTGAATCCTTGCCAAAGTATATTTGAAGTTTCTATCAGACAAGAGAGAGCAGCCAATAACAATTTTTTAAGATGAAATTTTTCTTGTGTTGAAAAAAGTAAGTTTTTAATAACTTTTACGAATCTAAAAGCTGAGTGGGTGGCACTGTGGTCTCACATCTCCAGCACCCTGGGTTTGACTCTTGTGGTCAGCAGTGTGTGTTGACTTTTGTCAATTCATCCTATTTGTGTGTGTGTGCACGCGTGTGTGTGTTTACTCTGGGAGTTCCAGAATGATCCCTTAGTCCAAAGTCATACAGGTCAGCCATTATAAACTGAATATGTGCCTTCTCGTGGATTTGTAGTTTTGTTGTCTAGGCTTTACCGTGCCTTACACACTGTGCTCCCTGGGGTTTAATGCAGACCCTCAGTGCCCCAGTGTAAGGCAAATGACTGAAAAACCAATAAAAAACTGCTGAGATATTGTCAATCCTTATTGATGTTTACAGACAATGATGGATTTCTTCTCTGTTATTTTGAAGACTACATGATTTTTATAAAATCCACTTATGTGGATAAAAACTATCCTGAAAGATTTGTAGTTCAAATTGTTTAAATGAGAAAATCTTTGGATCTTTTGACCCTATCATATCTATTGTGTTGGTGCTTTGTTGGTGAAATATTTAACCAAGAACAAGACATCTTCACACAAGTATTGCAGACCAGTTTGTCTGTTCAAAATCACATTCAAGACCAATTGAAAAGATACACTGGTTTTGAGTAAAGTTCTCACCAGGGACTGGCATCTGTGCTAGGGCTCAAAATCAATCACCCACTACACTTTCCACCAGACTTTTCTACCTCTTGGTGCCAGGTGGCTCAATGGGTAGAATATCAGGGTGGGATGCAGAAGTCTCCCAGCTCAAATCCCAGCCCAGCCACCTGGTGTGTCCTTGAGCAAGGCATTAGCTCATTGTAACATGCATGTGAAATGTTGTAAGTTGCTTTGGATAAAAGCATCTGCTAAATGACAATTTTTTTTTTCTTCTTACAATGTACTGTGCACTTGAGTTCATCTGGTAGATGTTGAGGATCAAACAGCATTGTCAGATGTGGCTTTTGAAATCCACCTGGAGTATTTTCCTTTTGTGTTTGGGAAAAGGGAAATTGGGTGGGGTTGGAGGAGCCTTTTGGGAGCAGGTGGGGCCAAGGCTTTCTTGGCACAAGTTTGCCTCCTGTGCCCCCCTCGATGTGGAGCTCAGTGCCAAGTGAAGCGCTTCATTAAAATAGTCAGACTTCCCATTTTCCGTTTCAAAGGACCTCATATTTAGCATATAATCATTCATTAATTACAAAGCGGCACAGTGCTCGTTAATGAAAGCGCCCACCATAGAATATTAAAACTGTTTATTTAAGGAGAATGGAGTGGCTCCTATCAAATATTATAATTATACCTGTAAAGCCTAAAGCGCTTTAAGAGCCAGAGACTGAGTGGGCGGGAAAATCAGGTAAAGGCAAGGCGTCTCACAGCTATGGCATACAAAGACAGAGTGTCTGTTTAGCCTTTTAGAGGCCTAGACCAAAAAATGGAATAGAGTCTACTTTTTTAAGTGGGCGAGCACATAAAATGTCCTTTTCAGTTCTGTTCTTGTCATCCTTAGTTAAACTGCAAATTTGGCCCATAAAACATTTGACCTCTGTGATGCCAGTTCTCTTCAGAGACAAGTATAAGTCTTGCAATATTGAGTGCCACTCAAAACTCCTAATAACTACCCCCCCCCCCGCTACAATTACCTGCCCTTTTGAGAAATAACAATTCATTTCAGCTGTTAAATATGCACGACCTCCAGCCCACTCAAAGGTGAATGCTGCTAATCCCTGGAGATCCTTTTTGCCTCCCTGCCACTCAAAAGTCCTTGCAGCTGAGGAGATCAAATTAGTGCTCACTGGTCCGACTGTGAGAAAATCAAGAGTTTCTGTTTGTTTCTAGGTGATGTCACCTCCTCTCCCTTACTCTCTCATCCTCCCTTTCTGTTTCTTATCCTTTCTTACCCATTATCCTGAGAAAGCTGGGCTGCCCTCCTCCCATCCTGCATGAAGATCATTTCCAGCCTTTCTGTGGGGCTGTTGAGGTATACACTCTATGCTCACGTGTTCGCATTTCATTCTGTGGCCCAACACAAGTTTGGGAAATCAACGAAAAGCACATGGAAACTTTAATGTCCAATTCTGATGCAACGTTCTGCCAACTAGAACAGTCAAATGAAAGGAAGTGACACATTATCTACTGAAAGTGCAGAGACATTGTGAAAATGAACACGGCTTCTGTCAATCCTCATGGTTTGTGTTTAAAGATAAAGGCAAGACAAATAGAAAAAAGAGCAGATAAATAAGCACAGAGCCATAACCAGTGTTACTTCTCTATTACTCTGGCCACTGAAGTGAGACTGATTCCAGATTTCACCCTCTTGAGAAGCTTTCTGTCCATGGTGAAAAAATATGTAGCAGCAGACTACCTATGCAAGGGGAGCTCATTACTTTTTTTGCTTATTGTATCCCCAACTCACCCACAAGCTCTGAGACCAGTTTCTTGTCTCTCCCACCCCATTAATATGTCCTACACTGGTTGAGACTGGCAGTTATGCTACCCTACCCCTTCCAGTCATGTGTCATTAATCAGCATCTGTCCTGCTGCCTGCAGATCTGAGGATGTACATAACATTGCAGTTCATCCTTTTCAACATCTCACAAAGGCTGTTGGCAACTTCAAAATCTGATGAATCTTTCCACAAGCAGTCAAATGCTGATAGATGTTTTTGTGGGTGTGGGTGTGCATGTGGATATATATGTAAACATGTAGATTTTTTAATTAGTGTGTGTGTGTGCATGTGCCTGTGTGTGTATACATACACGGGTATATGCATGTGAGTATGTCTGTGTCTCAGTATAGTTATATATGTTTGTGTGGGCGAGGGGGGTAGTGGATGACCCCTGTATGAAGCCCTCACATCTTTACAGCCAGCCACAATGCTGTACAGCACACTGTTGCCCAACCTTCTCCCCACATGCAGCAGAATGCCAAGAGGTATCCTGATAAGTTGGCACGTGTCGGGAGCCCAGGCTGTCATCTGGCACAGCAGCTCTTTACCATAAACAGCAGAGGGTGTCGGTAATGAAGTGTCGCAGGATCTCCTCACCACAAACAGAGATTTGTCTGAATGCAAAGCATCTTGCAGCATCTGTCAGCCTGCTGATGTACATAACCCCCCACATCCCGCACTCACCCACCTCCACACTGCTCCCCAAGAGCCCTAGCATGCACCTGTCTCCAGCAGCCTGTACAGGACAGGTGCCACACAAACAGACTGAGTCCCGCTAGCTGGGGAATTCAAGTGCATTCTGTGGAGTGTTGGTGGACCAGAACTGAGAGCTTGGTAAAATGTTCCAGTCTGAGTAAGAGTTGGTCAGAAGCTTTCAATTCGAACCAGGAGCTAGATGGATTTTCATTTTTTACCTGCTGGCCTTGGGGCCCACGTCTACTACACCAGAGCTCAAAATATTGTCACCTGACATTGATGGACGCTGACCCCTTAAGCAGAATTTCCCATACGGTCATCACAGAGGAACAGTGGTGGAATGATCCATCTGCTCATTTTTCTGACTGAGAAACAATTTGAATAATTTGCTCTTATTTATCACATTTACTTTGCACATTTTACTTTGTTTTAGCAAATACATCTTTAGTGTTTACAAAATAAACACTAAATGATCTTTACCATTTTAGTGTCCAAACATGGCAACTTGGCGTTTCTTTTCCTATCTCTTTTGTCTGTTCTGGTCCTGTCTTCTTGTAGGCTATGCAGAGAAATCAATCTGCTTCAGTGTCCAGACAGAAAGAGTGAGCCCCTTGTGTAGATACAACAATGTGATCCCTTGTTAACATCCCACCTTCCTCTTCAGTTCCACTTCCAGTGACCACGGTACCTGGACATGCTCATGAGATGGTCCAGTAATATTACCAGGTTACCTTTCCATGCTAGGCCATGAAATAGTAGCATTAGCTCTTTTATGCTTCCTGATGCCTTCTGGGACACCTGCAGAAGCACTTCATCTGACGAATCGCTTATGAAAATGTACTGAATAAAATCTGACTGACACATTGGTGACTGGCAATTGGTCCCCTGGAACAGGGGGTTCTGGAAAGCATCTGGAAAATGGAATTATTGTCAGTTCCTTCTATAATTCCATTTCCATTTGCATATGTGTTCTGAAAAACAAAACCCTAAGAACATTACAAAATGTGCAGCCAAGATGTCTATAGAAGCAGAAAAGCCTCACAACTGAAATGCATCAACATCACATACCATTTAGGTCCAAAGAGCATAGGTGTTAACTTACAACACAAGCAATACTGAATAGTTTTTACCGCATGTTTATTTATTTGTTAGCTTCTTGTAGTTTTTCAGTAAGATAAATAGTGCTCACTGGACATTGTCTTAAGATATTTCTGTATTTATACTACTTTGTATAATTGCAGCTAGACACTGACACCAAAATGTAGGTGAAACTAGTCCAACAGAATCTAAATCATGGTTCATGATAATTCAAACTGGTAGGAGACAACAGTGGCCAAGAAAAATCCCCGTCTGAGTCACCGTGCTGGCAAGTTGTGGAGAACTTCCAGTTGCATCTGATGAAGCTGTAGGATCTAGGTTGCAGCCAGTGGCCAGATAAATAAAAAATTAAAAAACATTGCAGTGTCGCTACATTGATGGTGCTATAGTGTTATGTGTAAACAATACTATACACAACCCTTCCTTTCAATGAGCTGGCACTCGTTAAACATAGTTTTCAGCCAGTGATTAGTGTTTATAGACGTGCTGGCAGTGAGGTAAAAGAGTAAGGTTAAAATGAAAGAGTAGAAGAGTTAATCATTATGCAAACAGATGGGATGGAAATATAAATCGTGAGAGAGGTCATGCCAACCAGCAGAACAATCATACACTGTATGCATGCTATGACAAAGTTCAAAGATTAACCCATTCTCAGATGAAAAAACTCCCAGCATGCCTTGGATGTAGGAGGTCTGGGGGCAGTGAGACAGTGGAAGTTGCCACAGGCACGCCTGCTTCAAACACCCAGCTTCGTGTTTCTGTCATTCATAGTCCACACCGATCTCAGTTACAGAGGCAGACTTTATCAGACAAAATTCCCTTTGTTGTACACAGGACTCAAAGTGCCGTTTATTTCCATCAAGTAAGTTAGAACAAGGATTATCCTCTTCTGATGTCCCCTCATGCCACACACAGGTCACAAAAAGTTTACATAGATGCTTTTGGACCTGACACTAGGCAGCGCATCTAACAGCCAACACAGTCTTTATGTGCACCTAGTTTTTCCAGGGAAAATTAATGCAAAATGTAAAATCGTCTCTTACTATGCACTTTAAATAATGTGAAGGAAAAACATGCAGGCCCAAATCTAAGAGTGTTAAATGCAGCACTTCAGACGCGCAGGTTCGTTCACACAAGATAAATCTCATGGAAGTCTTAAAGGTCACAAGTGGTTTTAAGATCAAATCAGAGTGATTCAGAAGCATGGCAGAGAGTCTGGCCAGCTCTGGTTGGAGGGCTGTTTGATGTGCCCTTTCATCGGCACACAAACACCCATCCTCCTCTAATTAGGTGCGTGTGTGTGTGTGTGTGTGTGTGTGTGTTTGCATAATCAGCTTTTTGTTTTTGTATGTGTATGAGTACCTGAGCATTTAAGCCTGTGCATCTGCACGTCTGAACACTTTTGTGTGCACATCTTCCTTGTTTGTGTGTTTTGCCGTTCATATCTGCAGCATGTGTTCAGGAGCCCCTGTGTATGCTTTATGTGTACAAGTGTATGTGTTTGTGTTAATGTATGTTTTTGAGTGCCTGTGTGTATGAGTGTATGTGGGTGTATGTGCCTGCAAGTGTTTCTGTGTATATGTGTCTGCGTGTGTGTGTGTGTGTGTGAATGGACATTTGTCTATGTGTAGGTGTGCATACAACTTGCTATTCGAATGTTATTCTGTTTATGCATGTGTCTGAGATCTGGTGTGTATGTGTGTGCATGTTCAATTTCTGATGATTCTGTGGCCTGTGCTTCTCTGAGTGTGTGTGTGTGTGTGTGTGTGTGTGTGTGTGTGTGTGTGTGCATTTGCATCTATGTGACCAAAACACTTCATACAAACAAGGAAATAAATGCACCCCAAAATAATGTCACAGAGTGGATTTGGGTTAATCCTAAGGCAATAGTGGCCCAACATCATCACCTGTAAATCCATAATACATCACAAAAATGTGAAATGCTGTAAACTTTACTCTGTAATAGCAAATTCTAAAAAGTGATACACTGCATTGTGTTTTCTGCAATGTAACAAAAAAATGTGCAGGCAGATTAAATAACTGAAAACCAACAGCAAACTTAGCCATGTCCCTAAACTGACCAATAGCAATGTTAATGTTGCATTTAACCACTTTCACATTACTAAAATGCAGCAACTATGTCCAGCTAACATACACTGAGAATATAGAATAATAGGTACACCACAAACCTTACTCTTGGTACTGAAAACTGTGTGCATAAAGTACTGCTTTATCATGAATGTCCATACTGCATTAACCATGTGAGATGATGTTATTAATGGAGCCATGTTAGTACACCGTTTATATCCACACTGGGCCACGGTGACAGCAATGTGATGTATTTTTAAGCTGGGCCTGAAAAATAATGCTTTGTTGGCAATTATTTACCTATTAATTTTTAAGAGCAAGTCACCTCGCTCAGTAAATAAAGCCCAGCACATAATAAAACAAGCAGCTTTCATTGCAAACCCATTGTTTATAAATCAGCATGGTCGTGTATATAAATGTATGTGCACTCACAGGTTGATTTTTTTTATTCACCATTCACGAATCAAGCAGGCTGAGGCAAGGTCCAATTGCAGAGAGAGAAGTTTTGTTCCAAACAAAGCATGGAAATGGTAAACAAGGGTGGGTGCAAAGGTACTAACAAAAGTCTCAGACGGAACACAAAACTAGGATCTATCATATATCAATACATAGTAACATTCAGTAAGGCTCACACTAAGGTCCACAGTAAGGATCACAATAACTGGCAACATCCTAACACACAGGGAGAGCTTAGATAAGGACATGAAATGAGATACAACTGGTTACTGCTAACGCACTTACACACTGAAGACGTGAGTATTTAGCGAGGGAACAGTGACATGGGAGGAATGACGGACATGGGCATGACATTGCCACTGTCACTGGATTCAGAACCATATTTCTGAACAACACAAATGCCTTATGATTTGATATGATGCTGCATTTCTTTTCAATTAACGATTACACAAGGGCAAAATACACTACATGTATTGACCAGCCACCTTTCCACATGTAGAAAACAGTGCCAATGACAGCCTCTGATATGCCCATCTAGCATATGCTCCCTTGTTTGGACCCATTGGGCCAGTCTTGTTAGAATTGCACTTATTAAACAACAACCTTTCAGTGCATCCCAGAGGAATGGCTGTGCTTCTTTGTCCTCAGTGCTCACACTGAGCTGTACCTGTTTGCTCAGAGGCTGCGTGCTGTTATTTATCTGTTCACATTTGATTAAAACCAGCTAAAAGCGAACAATTACAGCAGTAACACAATGGCTGGTGATTCTGAAAGATCACAGCAGAAGAATATTATCTCAGGCAGCCCCATTCTGGCTGGTGGAGACACAGGATATGAGACATACAGTTAATTTTTTTAAGCAGTGTTCCAAAGCTGCTTTACAGAGAGAGATGTGCCAAAGCTGAGCGCTGGCTGCCATTTGAAGGTTTTATTAAAAGAGCACCGTGTTTCCCCAGAGGAGCGGGTCTCATTCGCAAATGAGCCATCTCCTACATTTGCTTTTAATTATGAAGCCGCCGTGGTCATCATTGCCTGTGTACCAAATAAAATTAACAAGTCGCGCAAAATGTCATCACGCCCGAGCCCTGGCGGGTTAATGAGTGGACCTGAAGCGGAGCCACAAGTCCTCACTGACACCAGGACAATAGGAGACATTCTCGCTCCTTTGGCATTGTCCTGCCCAGAACACATGATCAGACACATAAAGCGTCCTTTGATTAATTATTAACCTTTCACAGCCCCGCCCCCATTAGGTGGGCCCTTCCCTCCCCTAACTATGGTCTCCACTTGGAATTGTTCCAGTGCAGCATAGGTCACCTAGTCATCACTCTCCCCACCACAACCACCACCACTTTAGAGATCTTTTTCTGCTTTCTAGTATGTTGATATACAGTTTTGGGCCAGTGTTTTCTGTTACCCTTTCTTTTGTGGTTTATTGCTGCCACAACAGGGCTTCCAGCCTGATTACTGCATAGCAATATCACAAGAACAAGGTGTGGGCTGGCTGCCACAAGCTCCTCTGGCCCAAACAAGGACTTACAAGCTTGCTCTGTATGTGCAGATTTGTTCGTTGGGTAGGGAACTAGGAGTGGGGTTTGTCCCCCAACAGTATGACAGTTGCAATGACTGTCATCTTCAATCAGTATCTAATTCCGTGGGCCCTTTGTGGTGGAAGACCACATCTCAACCCTACCAGGTACCAGTGATAACAGAGAAATGCTATCCCTTGAGTAAGATGAAGAACGGAGAGTCATGCCTGTCTTTTATTAAAACAAATAGCAGATGCCAGCATGCATTCTGCTACCAAATGGCACTAAAAGCACAGTGAAAATATAACC
>JABJVR010048680.1:0-23806 GCA_025773905.1 Chitala chitala | reverse complement strand
ATGGACCAAAATCTCTGAGGAATGTTTCCAACACCTTGTTGAATCTAGGCCACGAAGAATTAAGGCAGTTCTGAAGGGGGTCCAACCCGGTATTAGCAAGGTGTACCTAATAAAGTGGCCGGTGAGTATATATTTCATGTTTTAAACCTAGATGATTAAAGATATTAACAAGTACAAATTACTGTATTTCATTGAAAATGCTGTGAACTATGACATTTCAAAAAATTGTATCAAACTAAATGGCACCAAAGCGAACTGAGTCCACAGAAACCCAAATGTATGTGTTGCACCATACAGTCTTTTTTATTTATGGCAGTTCAGCATTGTCGGGAGCTACAGGGAGCTGCACTATCCTCCAGTGCCCATGAATTATTGAGCTACATTCTTTCACTGAGCATGACGTAGATCTGTGGCTGGGTATTTATAGCATTTTGCCTTGCCAGTGCCGCTTTCCTGTTCAATAAGAAACATCTAGGAGTTTTATAGGTGCACTGGCTGTATATGAGAATGGGTCTTTGTCATTAACTAGGAGACATGCTGCATCTATACCAATAAATACATGTCAGGGAATGTCTGCATCACTATATTAAAGAGTATGTCTGTGCATCAGTGGTCAGCAGTGAGAGTGTGCCTTTGTATGACCAGAGATTTGGGGTGAGAGGGCCCCAGTCAATATCTCACCATCAGGCTGGAAACCCCAATCCCTCCAAGCCTTGGGCAGACATAATTCCACACTCCTATGCTCCCCCGACGAATCTTCTGTCCTACTGCAAGCTCCAGGAAGAACAGTGGTATCCCAATGATGAAGAGGAGGATTAGGTATGGGACCAGGTAGGCACCTGAAAAGGAAAAGCAGATTTTCAGGGTTTCTGTGTGTATGTGTGTGTATGTGTGTGTATGTGTGTGGGGGTGGTTGTCACCATGCATGTATATCCTGAATTATGCTAATCATGCTATCTTTAAAGCATTTTATAATTGCATTCTTAATGACATATAAAGAGGGCTTGAAAAACAAGATACCAAAGTATTAATGTACACTTAGAAAAAGGGACATTTTATTAACCAAAGGCTTCCTGTGTCTGTTCTCTGTATACCTGTCCTCTACACTTTTTCCTCTCCGCCATTTTTATTTCCTTCTCCTAGGACCATGCAGACAAAGCCGTAGTCACCACAAGCACTGTTACCATGACGTTAGCTGCTACCATGGTGACGGACACTTCTCTCAGTTGAGGCAGAGCACGTCTTCCTCACGGCCTCCTGGTGTTTGGGGGGGTGAGAAACAGCATTGTGGGGTACTTAGCCTTCACTGCTGAGTGAGAGCCGGCTGCTGTGTCTGCAAGCGCTGTCTTTGCTGACAAGGAAAAGGAGGGAAAACAATCCTCCAACCTACTCTTCAGCTGTTTTTGTAGTTTATAATTAAGACTAATTATAGGGGAGGCAGAGGCGTGGCATCACAGTTTCCAAGGAGAAGCAGAGGCTGATTCATATATTCATGCGTGTACTCACGCAAGTACACACCTCAAACACATCCAGGTATACACATGCACACACATCACGTGTAAGTTCAATTAAGCATGCAGAGTCACACACACAAAGACAAACGCACCAATACAAAGCACCTATCCTCAAGGTCCCTCACATTTATTCACATTCACATACACATGGTCACACATCATGTCAGTGAAGTTGCTGATAGTGTGAATGGTGTGATCCTAACCCCAGGTAGTCAGTGAAGGGGTATTTATAATGCAAACATAACCATAGAGCAGGATGGAGAGTGATCATCAATAGTGCAAGAAAAGGTGGCCAGTGAAGGTTACTGATGACGTGAAAGGCAGCTTTAACTAGCCCTGGGTGTAGGACCTTAATCTGGATCTAATGCATGATATTAAAGCAGTGAGTCATCTCTTCTCTGGCATGGAGAAAAGGGGGCATATTTAACAGCTGTGGGAAAACGGGAAAGACACACAGCAACATGGCCTCTGCAGATCAAAGTGGAATCAGATTGACTGGCGAAGGGCACCACAAGACTATAAATAGCTGTCTTATGGAAAACAAAAAGAATGAATTGTAGAATCAGATATGAATGTGAAAAAAATCATGCTGAAACACACAAAATGCCTTGAGAATAATAATGACATAACAAAGAGGTGAGACAAGGAGGCTAAAAATTAAACAAAAAAAAAAACTGAAATGTTGAGAGAGGAAAAGACAAGTGAAAACATTAAATGACAGTGGAGCGCATGTTGTAGTTCTGTGAGAGCCAAGATAAAGCCAAAGCTAAAATACAGAACAAGCTTAAGGACCATGGGTTTTACTGTTCCTGCCTGATATACAGCAGGTGGCTAGGGGCACTATAAAGGTGGTGTATAATAGGTGACTAACAGCTGTAGAGGACAGAAATACAGCAGAGGCTAATAGCAGCAGGCCTGAGATATATGGCAGCCGACAAACAGAAGCAGATAAAAGGGTACAGCACAGCCATGGCTGACACAGAGCAGTTACAGACACTAGGGGGCACTAAATGCAGTGATACAACATGTATCAAAACTGGACAAAAACAGATAAAAGCTTAAACGGACAGACACTGACAAAGAGACACCAATTCAAGCCTCGAAGAGCTTAAGAATGGTGTTTAAAAATATGAAGCACTGAATGTTTATTGTAGTGCCTTCACACATAAAAACATCATTGGTTCACGTCAATCTACCTGTCAATCTTAATTCAAACCCCATTTTACTAGCACCAACAAAAGCAGAGATATGTGTTACATAACTGCCACTTGTACATATCGGATGTAAGAGCTGTGCGTCTGTACTGCACGACTACCATCAACAGGAGGCAGACACACTCACCTCCACCATTCTTCTGACAGAGGTAAGGGAACCGCCACACGTTGCCCAGGCCCACAGAGAAGCCCACCTGGGCCAGAATGTACTGCAGCTTGCTGTTCCAGGCCGGACGCCCATCAGCGTTGTTGGCCGTGTCTTCGGTCGCCCTGCCTTTCTGTGCCTGGGCTCCAGCGGCCCCTCCCACGTTCATCACGCTGCTCTTATAGTCCAGTGGCTCCTCGTGGGCCAGCAGGTCAGCCACTGACTCAGTGACATGCTCATTGCTGTGCTCCCGCTGGGTCACCTTGCTGTTCTTCGGCATCTGGGACAGGTGGGGTACAAGTGCTGGAGCAAAGGGAGATACACGGTGCCTGGACCACTGGAGTTTAGAAGAGCACTGGAAGGATAACTAGATTCTTGTCTTGTCCTGTTTAGAACGAAACATATAGAAGATAACTGACAATGTCTTCCTGTGTTAAATACATACCGTCAATATATACACCTTAGCTTCACGGCAGAATGTCTTTAAGGCCTAAATGTTCTACTGGATAGTTTGAAGGCTGTCTAGATATGTTCCTGTTGTGTTTTCTACTCAGACTCACGCCTGCATAAAATTTATGTATTGTCCATTTTATTAATCAAGGAACTGCTTTTAACCAGAATCATGCAGTCAGACATTGTCAAGGAGCCAAGACAAGTTCACAATAATAATTTATTTTTCTAATTATATCTTTAAAGTCTGTCTGTATTTCCAAATTATTAATTAAAAGCACAGCAGCCTGTCCTGCTAATTTTCACGTGTGAGAGTACTAATGTTATGAAATGGAAATTTAGAACTTACGCTCTACTTCCCCAAAAATGTGTTTTCATTTGTTCTATAAATTTTCTGTAGTGTTTAGTTGTTGAACCAACTATCTTTAATATAATGAATAGGCAGAAGTTGGAATCTTGGGTATTATATGATCCTTTTCAGCTGTTATCCTGGCTTAATGTATTAATTTGCTTTGAAATTGTTGAATGATTAGATACAATGCATTCAAAATGCTATGCAGAGGTAAGTAAGTTCAGGAATAGCACAGGAGCTGGAGGTCAGATACAGGTCAGGAAACCAGAAGCCTCTCTGCAGACAAGATGGTGCTGATGGAGTCATCCACCCTTTCACCTCCACACATGTACACTAGATAGTGTGTTCACATACTCACACACAAGATGTAATAATGGAACCTGAAAGCATTTCACCTGCACTCACACACATGAAACACCACTATTAAGTACAAACATATGTACCTACACACACACACACACACACACACACAAACAGAATATACAATCATCAGTATCACTCACTGTACAGCATATCTACACATACAAAACAGGGCACAATTTGTGCATACATCACCTCACACATCCAGAACATATATTGCATAGCTGAAAATGTACGAACACCCCCTCTAATGAGGGGTGTCAGCTGTGTCTGCTACACCCATTGCTAGCAGGTGTCTGAAATCAAGCACACAGCCATGCATTTTCCATAGACAAATATTGGCATTAGAGTGGGTCGTATTAACGAGCTCTGTGATGTTCACCACAGCACAGTCATAGAACAGTGCCTTTACAACATCAATTCTTGCCCTGTTAGAGCTGCCTCAGGCAAATGTAAGTACTGTTATTATAAAGCTGAAATATCTGGGAGCAAGAACAGCTCAGCCGCAAAGTGGTGGACAACAAAAGATCACAAAATGGGACCACCAAATGCTGATGATGTGCCAAGATCATCTGTTCTCATTGCAAAACTCACTACTGACTTCCAAACTGTGTATGAAAGCCATTTCGTACAAAAACTGGTCTTTTTTATGTTGATAAAATGGTTTTCCATGGATGAGCAGTCACATAAAGGCATCAGGTCACCATGAGCAAGTCCAGGCATCAGCTGGAATAGTGTAAAGTATATCGACAATGGATTCTGAAGCATTGGAAAAGCACTCTCTGGAGCGATGAATCACAGTTCACCATCTGGCAGTCTGTTGGTCGAATCTGGGTTTGCCTGGAAAACACTACATACTCCAGTGCAAATTGCCAGCTATAAGTTTAATAGAGGAGAAATAATGGCCTGTGGCTGTTTTTTCATGGTATAGGTTCTTTAGTTCCATTGAAATAAAAAATTCAACACATATTAGCATCAATGGTACAGGATACAGTAACATTATAGGCATCCAACTTTGGCAACAGCTTAGTCAAAACCCTTGCATGTCTCAGCATGACAACGTCCATACGCAAAATGCGAGGACCATACAGGAATGGTTTGCTAAGACTGGTGTGGAAGACCCTGACTGGGCTGCAGAGAGCCCTGATCTCAATCCCATTGAACACCTTTGGGACAAACTAGAATTCTGAGTGTGAGCTAGGGCTTATCACCTCGGTGCCTGACCACTTTCAGGCTCTCCTGGGTGAATGAAAGGAAATCCCTACAGCCAAGTTCCACAATCAACTAGAAAGCCTTTCCAAAACAGAGGAAGCTGTTATGGCCTGATTCAATACTTGTCACACCCTGCCTGTCATGCTCCCTCTGATCACCAGATGTTGCCCTTCCTCCTGTTCTTTTTTGCTGATTGTTGCCCCGTTAGTGCTCTCTAGCCCTGTCTCATTAGTCCTGTTTAGCGTTCCTTTATATACTTCTTTATATATATAGATCAGGTGGAGTCACTTGACCCACTCAAACTCAGTGGTGCTCCATCCTGGTGATGGCAGCCACCCAAATGCCAAGTCCTCCCGCCCATTAATCATGTGTGCAACAGACCTGCCTTTCTCTGCTGTCCCAGCATCCTGTGGCGCATTGTGGTATCCAGACCTCAGAGTCACCAGTCTTCTTGTCCTGTGCTGTCCTGACTCCATCAGCTCCTAAAATCTCACCCCAGGTTCCCCAGATCTCGCAGCCTGGCCAGCTGCCTGCCCAAGCCTCGTCCTCGCCTGTCCTGCTGCCTGCCCAGCCACCGCCGGTCGCGCAGCCTGCCCTGCCGCCGCTGGTTGCGCTGCCTGCCCGGCTACACTTCGTTCTTGCTGATCCCGTCTCCCCAGATGCCTGCCCACGCCTCATCAGTCCTGTATCCCCAGATGTGTGCCCAGTCCTTGTCTTTGCTGGTCCCATCTCCCCAAATGCGTGCCCATATGTCGTCCTCGCTGGTCCCATCTCCACAGATGCCTGTCCACGCCTCATCAGTCCCGTATCACCAGATGCTTGCCCACACCTCGTCTGTCCATCCTCGGGCTGTCCCATCCTGTTTGTCTGCCCCAGCCTCTGGTCTTTCCCCCTTGTTTATTGGTCCTGGTCCACTGCCTCATCCTGTTTCCCCGGTTGGTCTCGTCTGCCTTCGTCCTCTGGTCCTCCTCGTCTCCTGGTCTCCCATCCCTGGCTCCTCCTGTTCCTGCTGTTGCCATCGCCCATGCTCTTGGCCAGTTTCATATGCTGTCGTCCTTATATGCTTCTTGTCTGTCTTCTGGTGTCTTCTCTTTGGTTCCTAGTCTGTCTCGTCATATCCAGCCTCTGTTGCCTTGCCCTCCTTCTCCTCAGGCTTGTCTCCTGTTCAGCCTCAGGAGCAGACTTGGGGAGGGGGTTACTGTCCACCAGATGTCACCCCTCCTCCTGTCCTTTTCTACTGATTGTTGCCTCCTTAGTGCTCTCTAGCCCTGTCTCATTGGTCCTGTTTAGTATTCCTTTATATACTCCCTTCTGGTTGTAGTTCCTTGCTGGTTGTTGTGTTAGATGTAATGTTTGCTGTACAGAAGGAGCGACGTAACGTGATTTTTACCGTAAGTCGGAACCCACCTACATAAGCACCCACGTCACTCACATGGAGCACATACACAGTACAGTAATGAAGTGAAACAGTAAAAATAAATAAACAACCGGTCGATGTTCGTCGGTGTTTCGCCCTTTTCTGAACGTTTAATTATATCGACTTTCACTTTGTTTTAACGTCACAAACGCCGTACGTCGGAATGACATTACAAGACTTTCTTAATAAATTTATGGGAGATGGTGCCGTAACCACGAAACGCCGTACGTCGGGTCCGACGTAACCCGAGGACCATCTGTATTCCTTGTAGTGCTATACTTGTTATTTTGGTTCTTTGCTATCTTGTTTAGTTTTGAATTAAACCTCCCTTTTTGCATATTAGGCCTCGCCTCCCTCTCCCACAGACGTTACAATATTAATGGTTTTTTTTTTTTTTTTTTTAATGGTCCATGGTTTTCAAATGAGATGTTCAACAGGCTCATACAGGTCTCCTGTCTAAATGCCTACAAACTTTTCACCATGTAATTTTAAATAAATCTTGAAAACTAAACACAAACACACAAAAGGGTGAAAAAACACTCAGTTGATTCCTCAAAAGAAAAATAGCAGTCCGTTACTCCCCCCTCATTACATACAATTCTAGCTGTTATAATATAATAATGACTAACTGTTATAATGAATAATGACTAATGCCTCACCATCTGGCAGTCAGACAAACAAATGCAAGCTTGGTGGATGTTAGGAGAATGCTATCAGCCTGAATGCCAACAATTGTGTGTTTCCACCATTGTGGCAATAGTTGAGCTCTTTGCTGTTTTAACATGACAATGTCCACGTGCAAAAAAAGAGGGCCATACAGAAATGGTTTCCTAACACTGGCGTGGAAGAACTCGATCTCAACTTCATCAAACACATTTGGGATAAACTGGAACGCTGACTGTGAGCCAAGGTCTATTATACAAAATCAGTGACTGACCAGTCTCAGGCTCTTCTGACTGAATAGAAGGAAATCCCCACAATATAATTGAAAGCCTTACCAAAACAATGGAAGTTGTTATAGCAGTTAAAGGAAGGACCACCTCTACATATTCCTTTTGGATGAGATGTTCAATAAGCACATACTGTTTGTAAAACGTGAGCTAAGTAACCATGCTGTTCAGTGACTGTTCCCATAATTTGACTGTATGGAATGCTTTTACATTAGTACTGTTCTGAGTGACTACTTGCAACCAATAACCATGACAACATGACTTGTAGTTGGGTGGTTGGTCCCAATGAACCATATACCTATATATACTGTAGAAAATGCAGAAGAATTGCCTCATTGAACACAGGGAGGTACCCAGCACTGTTACTGCATTTGCTGACTCTCCTTTTTATGTCACTGATTCTTTTTTTATTGAGTTAAAAAGTAACCTTTAGCCTCTGTGGCTTGATTAGCACTGCTAATAAGACCAATAGCAAATAATAATAATAATAATAATAATAATAATAATAATAATAATTAGCATATTAGCATAATTATTGATTAGCTTGTTTATTATAATTGAATAAAGTAAAACAAAAGTTATTCAAATTTGTCACAGGTAAAAGTATATGTTGGGATGAGGTTTCCACCTCAACCCAAAACCATTGACAAGATGTTCAGCAAAGTGGTTGTAAGTCTCAAGTTTTACTGTATACACACACGTCACACAAAATCCCATCCTCTCTCTTTTTCAGACACAAACACTCACACACGCACACACACACACACACACACACACACGCACACACACACACACATCAGTACATTTCTGCAACCAAATCACATACAAACCCATATATCTTCACATAAACATTTATACATATATTCGCAACATCCAGGGTTTGTATCAGTCTTACTCTTTCACTATTTTATCTCTGCACAGCCAGGCTAATAATAGGTATGTAAACCACTGAAACATCATACACAGCAATCTCTGCCTAAGCAATCTCTCTGAACATTAATGCTCAGAAATCTCAACAAAGCTTACTATACATAACTGGTTGTCACTCTATGCCCAACATCCTCAACTCTCAAGGACCACTTCTAACCTTCTAATGCGAGACTATCCCATTCACCATACTCAGCCCATTGTGCACCTTATTCTGACAATCCATTCATCTAGGCCGAGAACACTAAAAAACAACTCGTGCACATTCACTCACACTGTTTAAGCGTCATGTAGGGTCAGAAATTCACAAGGTTTTGCCTAGAGTTCTCTTAGTAAACCTACACAAAAACAAAACAGTTAGCATAGAGGTAAGGTATAAATTGCTACATTCACCACACATCAAGTCAGATGACTGTACAGAGAGCTCATCCTTTGACATCACATCCAACATGCCTGACTGTTAAAAAACCTACGTAGCAGAAACCATAACTATGATTAGAACACACTGCTTCACTGAACACAAAATTTATTTAGCCACCATATTAAGTGAGATTGGACACAGAACCCAACCAAATATAATCTTTAGAACTCGTTGTACACACTATTTCCTCTTTCTAAAAACTACTTTTGACTTTTCAAACTTACAAAATAACTGCCTTTACCTATAAACATACATACATAATCAAATTCACATATGTCCAAATTCAAAGCGTTTTTAACACATTAAATCATCATAAACAAAACTCCCAGTCAGCCATGCACTAGTGTTACCCAATGAGCAAAGTCATAATTTCAGTTATTGTTTAAAAATGACAAGTTTAACCTATACATACCCTCAGCACATAGTTAATCAAGTTGAAAGGGGCAGCCATACATTTCTTAAGTGGACACAAACCTAAGGCACACTCATGCCTATAAACTCACAATTGTTAGGGCAGATGGAAGAGTTGGGAACCAGCAGATTAAGCATGTTAATGGGGGACAACAGTGCAGGTGTAATCACGGGATCTCAGAGGCACATTCTGAACCAGAAACAGAAGCAAAGATAACATGGAAATGGATCTCTACAAGATGAAAAAGATGTGTGATGACATTTGTGTCTGACCAGAGTCTGTCCAGAGTTTGTCCTGCTACCTCGTCTGTGACATGCATGCGTACTATTATCCTTGTAAATCGCTATGGACAAAGGCGTCTGCTAAATAAATAAAATGTAAAATGTAAATGTACTCTATATAGTATGAATGACATTACTTAAGTTTTTTTTTATTTCCATAAAGTACGCAATGAATACCATGCAGTAAAGATAACAGTACATTTCAGACTGAATACTGTAACCATATAGCCACACTGAACACAAAGACCAGAAACACGATTCACTAAATGCACTCCTAATATATACATGAGTCACCTTTTACACACATGAATCACCCTACTTTTACATGGACAACATAATCTGGGAATGTATAAGTATTAGTTACATGGTTAATCCTACACTTTTACAAATTGAAAACTCATATATATTATTATTATTGCCTTTCCAGGTATAAATTGCTACATTCACTTTTGTGTTGTATGAACTACCATACATATAAAATATACCGGATTCTGAATCTAGGGAGTAGTACATACAACTGGGAAGTGAATGTAGCAATTTATACCTGGAAATGCAATAATGCTGATACACAACCCACACATCATTGCAATACTCTACAGTCATTACGTTAGCAGTAGTACAGCGTAAAGTAGTACCACACAACCAGCAAATCATAGCAGCGCCATACATTCGTTAAATAAATATATTATGCCATCGGTAAATATATACAGTATTACTTAAAGGGAAAACAAATGCAGTAGCACATACTATATAAAAGGACAATCAGACAGTAGACACTGTTAACAGACCAGTAAAATTGAGAAATAAATATTGTTATTGCTTCATAAATGTACTACTGCAGATAAATGTGGGAGGCACTGCTAAAATTTGTTGTTTTTATTTGTCCTGCCAGTATAGAAAATACTATGGATGACATAACTCATCAGGTTGCAAGTGTCATTTATGAAGGATGTGCTCCAGTTTTGTCTTGTCTGGTTGCTAGGCAGCGCTGTTTAAAAAATCCTGCTAAATGCGCACTGCCGTCCATTTCCTTCAATATTTTTTTTTATTCCTGTGGTACACCTGAAACGCATGTAACAATGTTACCGCTAAGGCCGGGCCGCTGCAAAATAATCTTTCATCAGTTCAATTAATTGAACAACTGGGTCTAAAGCACAAGCTGAGACGAAATAAAGCAAGCACTACAACTTCAAATGCCTTTGTAACATGATAAGTACAATATTGCATCTTCCTCAACTGTACTAATTCCACGGCCCTCTTGTCTATGTCTGCGCAAACCGCTGTTAAAGAAAGTGGTGACTCCAATTAAATAAATTTCTTTGGAAAATCCTCATGTATGTTATTATAGAAATTATTTTAAAATACATAATCAGAAAAAATACACTTTATAACACTTGAAGACTGCTGGTGTTTGTAATTTTTAAAGTACGATGCTGAATTAATTTCATGTAATGATGGAACTTGTCTCAGAAAGACAGGACAACATGGTCGTAAAGCACAGCCACAATCAAGTTACACGTCAAAGCTATCGAAAGTGACGGATTTAGCGCATCCTATGGCCTCCCAATATTAATCATGTTCTCGTAGGAGACGTGACAGCCTTAAGTCATGCAATCAAGTATTCTGCCTGACCGCTTATTGTACAGGTCTTTCCGGCAATCTTAAAAAAAAATCTGTAATTTTGAAGTATTGTGTTTGAGACAGAAATCTACATTCAACTTAAAATGCTGTTTGAGCTCAAATGTGAATGATATTCAAGGTCAAACTATTCAATGACACATTAATATTTTCATTTAGTTTATTCGGAGTTCGACAGCCAGATTATGTCTCAAAATAAGGTCTTAAAATACAGTGTTCATTTTGTGCAACAAAAAACAAATATTAGCTACTTTCTCAGGACTATCAGAAAGCATTCAGTGACAGCGAGATTATAGCAGAATTAACAATAAACAAATTTAAATCTTCTAGCGTCACCAAGTAAATGCCTGTACGTTTCATAGTTTGTGGACAATTCATATCTTTTCTATGTAAATTACCCCCTTGAAAGGCTTGTTGCAGGTTTTTAAAAGCTATAAAATGTGTAGCCGATTTGCCCAACCACGAAACACACGCAGATGCAGTCAGAGAAGAATAAACCTGACATAATGATAACAACCAATCTAAATGATAAATATTATTTTCTTACCTCGTCGATTCAAATAACAAATTAAGTACGGTGTCCTTATATGAACAACAATATCCTTATACACCGAATACGTAAGAAAGTAACACCATCGTTTGGAGTACAGACAGCACAACGTGCGAGAAACCTGCGCCCATGCAGGATTTGGTACCCTGATTCAGAGCGCTGAGATGCAGAATCACGTGCTGCTTTTCCTGAAAATTGACATGCAGAGCGCCAAGCAAACAGTGTGACGCACAAGCCTGGCCGATCACATCACCAGGTTTTTAACAGCTAATAATAGCAACTTATGGCCACAATTTTAAAAAATGTAAAACACAATTTAACGTAGATTTTCTTACCAGAGTTGTCATATCAGCTCAACAGTGAACCAAACCTATGGGCTTGTTATTTCCGTTATTTTCAAACAGAAAGCAAAGTGACACTATAGAGTAAGAATAAGGGATAGTTACACGATGACATATGGAATATGACGCACGCTTGAGTCAGTCTTCTTTGTTGAGGTCAGTGGACGCTATTTTTACCTGACAAAATTAAAAACGTCAAAGAAATGTAATGACCAGTTACGTTTCAGTGAAACTGCTTACGATTTTTCTGTATTTGTTAAATTGTGGAATGGCAGTAAGGTACATATTGATGCCTTGACTGTATTTGTACATACATTCATTACATTTGAAATTAATATCACTGATTACATTAATTTAATTTGTAACTAATGTAATTAGCACTGATTGGCGCCCCACCCTGGGTGTCCCCTGCCCTGCGCCCTATGTGTTCTGGGATGGGCTCCAGGCTTCCCCGCGACCCTTAACAGGATGAAGCGGTATAGACGATGACTGACTGACTGTAAGTAATTAGCATTCAAGTTGTAGTTACCCTAAGAATATTCATTTTTGATGATATAGTTTTCTAGGTATGTTGGGTCCATATTTCATTTACAAACGATGTGCACACTAATATTAATTTTTCAATGTGATTGCTCTTAGATATTGCTTTTACATTTTATAGTCACCATTATCCAGTCTGTTTATATAATAGACTGTGTCAAGGTTTCCCAGTGTTCTGTATTGAATGCATAACCTAGTTGTCAAAAATGAGACACCATTTTTCAGTGCAAATAACTCCAAGAATAATTTTCAGCTTTGACTCAGCCCTTGATACCAGCTCAGTGCCTCTCAAAACCTCCAAATTTGACTCATTGTCTCATGCTAGTTAATGTTAAGTTACATTGATTCAGTAACACTGAAACTATAACTAAATAAGAGTGCTACCTTGTGACTCAGTGTTTGATATCAACTTTGACTCATTGGCTCATCCCCGTTTTGATTCGGTACTGGATTCTATATTGCCCGTTATTTGTCATTGTTGGGGTATGTCAGAGGGAGAGGAAACTAAAGTGCATACATTTCTGCATTGAAATAGAAACAAAAGCAATTGTTTGGAAGCACATAAATATTCAACTCCACTTTCAGACTTTGTGAACATTTTTAAATACTTGTGTAGTCACATTATGAGCTTGCGCCTGGCTCCTGCCTGCCATGTGATATGTCTTATAACAGCTGACTGCTGGGATCAGTTTCCATGGTAACAGAGGATCATGTGACAATCACTCACGCTGACTCGTGCTCTCGTACACCTAGTAGCATTTTTGTCACCAGTAGTAACTGAGCTAGAAGGGATTTACTGCTAAATACCACAAGACATTTTATGAACACTGTGCTACCTAAATTTGGAATTTTCAGCTTGCCTCTGCTTTGCTTTTTGTAAATGTACAAATTTTCCATTAATGTTTACTGTATAAAACATTTCTTACTTGAAGTAAATCAATCTTTGTGAATTAAGCCTAATACATATTGTAAAAAAAAAGCAAAAAATCTGAAATATTTCTTTAATTGTAACAAGGAATATGTCTATTCCACAACAAAAAGCTATAATTTCTGGAATATTTATCAGAATGTCTGGAAATATACTTGAGGCTCAGCACTAGTGAGTCACTGGTATTTAACCTTGTGTATGACTTGTGTAGTCAGTCTGGATTCTTTAATAAACAGATGGTAAAGCAGCAGGTGGGGCAGTAGTTAGATACTCCAAGTGATTACTAGACTGAAGGTTCTAACATCAAGTGATTTAAACTGTAACTGTAACTCTCTTTATTAATATATAATGAGTTTATTCAGTCCAGTGGTGCGAATGGATTTTCAATTTATTTTTATATGGTGTCTTTCACCTCAGCTTTATAGAAGGCCGCATATAACGATGACATTGCCAGATAAAGCCTATTGAGGATAAAGCCTTTCCATGGTGGAATTGGCCAGTGTCCCGGGGCTGGAGTTCCTACCTCATTGAACTCACTTCCTGTCAGGAGCTGGTAGTAAGTCTCACCTGAGGCCTCATGTGGTATACACATTTGGCATCCACTGTTCTCCACGCACCATGGAGACCGGTTGGGATAGCCAAGCCTTAAGTCACTTGGGGGAAGTTTACATTCATTAAGGTTATGTTACGTGGCATGATAAAGACCAAACACTAGGAGCGAGTGGAGTTTGTTCCGTTGTAAACTTTGTTGTGCAGGTTAACTATATTATTGTTGAGTGCATTTAACATTTCCTATTTAAGATCTACTGTTTTTTATCATAAATGGTGTTTTATAGAAGTATGTAACGTTAATTTCAAACGACAAACACATTTTATATAATACAAACCATCCCCTACTTGTGACAGGGTTAGGTTCTGACCATCAGACTGAAAGTCAAAAAAGACGTATGTTGAAAATAGTATAGGTATAGGTATAATGTACAGTACAAACTTCTACCATAAATAGGTGACAGTGATGAATGAAAAAAACATGTGAGTAAGATATCGTACCACTAACTGATAGCTGTAAGAACAAGACTGAGTGAGAGAAATTATCTTTGTGTGAGTCTGAGTGGAAGTGCCACCATAGTTTATTTTGCTCTATGTAATATATCTTATATATTTTGTTATAAAATAATTTCAGCTTTACATTTGTGGAAGTACAATAACACATTGTAACTGTGCCTTTCCCCAGCAATCCCTTTGCAGTGACTACCAGTGACAACAAAACAACAAAACTCAACTATTAGTGGAAAAGCACATAAAAAAGAAACAAGAGAAGGCAAGATGAACTTGGCTTCCCACTAGTCAAATTGTATGTAATAGGTTTTAATTTTTTTATTTAATGTAATCGCTTCAGCTTGGATTCTCTGGTCATTTTACGTAAGCACCACAACTGAAGCTGTGTACAGCTGCCAGATGAACATTTCCCAGACATTTATTTTTACCCCCTTTTTTTTGGGAAAATTTACTCACATGTATAGATTGTCAGAAATCACAATCAGCGTAAGTTGGGGACAGTCTCTAATGTTATCACTGTTATATAGAGTTGTATTGTAGTTATCTTTAGCATACAATCTTATTACACAGTGAAACATATGATAAATATGAATTTTACCATCAATGTGAAATTTTTGTCCATGAGAAAATATTTCTGAGTGAGAATAATCTGAGAAATATATTTGATGTACAGTAACATGATATCCAGATGCATTTGTTGAGTGTCTGAGTCTTTAATTCAAGAGTCACGTCAGTAGCTGTTCAGCAAGAAATGTCTGTAATGAACTGAGTACATGTCACCAGTTAGCATGGACAGTATGGGAATAATGAGTGACCTACTGATACTAAGAAATCTTCCATGCCTGCTCACAGAACAGATCCAACATAATTCTCTATCTTTGCCCTCCCTCTTTATTTCATTCGTGCTTTTTTTCCGTTTTCATCCCTCGTCATTTCCTTCTGCTGTTTCTTATCCTCTCCTCTTTTCACCTCTCTTTTTGCCTTTCCTTTCCTTTCCCCATATGCCCCTTTATTTATCTTTTTCTTTTATTTGTGTGTGCTCCTTTACTTCCCACTCTCCTTCCTTTTTTCAGATTCCCCTTTTCTACCTCCCTTTACTAGCTCATATCGTACCTTCCCTACATCTCCCAGTTCTAGTTAGACTGTGGGTCATGTGACCACTTCAATGCTCTTTATTTAAAGACTCCTGTCTGACGTCAGAGCTCCACTCCAGGGACCCAGCTCTGCACATTTTCTCTTGTCTCTTGACACAATTGTTCACCTCTTCTTGTATGAATGTGTTTCCCCCTCACGTACGCACGTATTCGCGCATGTACGCACGCACACTGCCACTGCAGTGGAGCCTCCTGGTACTTTTCCTTTCGCCTGCTTTCATTCTTATTCCACCACCCTCCCTTGGATTTTCTCCTCCAGTCCAGTGTGTCACATTCACATCACCTCCACACATTTACGCACAAGCGGTAGACTCCTCCTCTGTCTTTTGGTCTGCTGCATGTGCAGAAATCTTTGTATCTTGATCTGCTGCATGTGCAGAAATCTTTGTATCAGAAATCTTATGTTGCAAGACAATTCACAACATTTCCTTTACAAATGAGTGCAACAGTGTTCTGAGGTCTAGAATTTAAAGCTGATTTAAATAAAGGAAAAATACACTATGTTGCTTTAGCATATTCATAGCATAGGCAATATTTTACCGCTATGTTTCAATTGGTGAAAATGCAGCCTTGCAAGGATATAGTTTGAATCTGACCCACAGAGAGGAGATTAAACACGGTTAAAAAGGGTGGGATGACCGCTGTAAAGAGACGATAAAGGAGGGTGAACAACACGGATGCACACTGACTTTTTGCCATCTTTGTTTTCTAGTCAGCTAAGAATGTTTAGGCTTGTGCTATTCTCAGTAGCAGTACTAAAATGCATACAAGGAGTGTCAGAATCAGATTGTACACTGGACTAGTAAACAGTGCTTGGGGGCCTTTCCTGTACCATGTAGGGAGTTACTATTGCAACAGCTCACGGACTCACTGAACAAAATCATAACTAATCCCTTCCTTTTTTTGTCTCAGGAAATGCTCACTGATGGATTGGATGATGGAGATTATTTTAAAACCGTTTTAAGTGCTTTAACCAGTCAAGCACTTTTTTCCCCATATTTCTGATTACATGATGGTGCAACAGAGGATGTGAGGAGTCTATTGAGTTTCTGTGTCAAGAGGATTGTGCTAACAACACACAGTTCCATTTTTTTTACCCTTAGCACCTTGTCCTAATTAAATTTCAGAAGTGATGATTACAGCTCACTGAACTGCTCAGAATCCCAGGGGTTTTATTCAGGTGTGCAGAATTGTCATTCAGATCTTGGTTGTTGCTGCCCTGCAGTTTTCCACTTAGGTAGAGCAATAAGCCCTGCCTACTAGAAGCCTCACTCAGGTCTGCTCCTAGTGGTTGTTTGTGCATTTTAGGTGCAGATGATTTAAAGGCAGGTCAGTTGCTAGTTGATCAGGCCCCAGGACAGGTATTCTATGCCACCACAGAGTAGCAGTACCTCTTAAAATGCCAGTAATAAATTTACTCTCATGATATTAATTATACCTGTATATCTATAACTGCACCTTACAACTCTTTGAACAGGGAGACCTGGCTCTGTAACCTTTAGCGCACACAGATAAAGCTCTGACACAGAGTACCTACTGTAACAAGAAACAGAACAAAATATATTATATATATTAAATTTAAATTTACTTATTTATTTATATATTTGTTTTCCTCTTTTATGTCATGTTTGTCATAAAAAATGCTGAACTGTCTTTTTTAGTATTGTTCTGTTTAATGTCTGCTGCTGAACACTGGAACAACAGTTTTCACAATGTGGATAATAAAGTTCAATAAGAAAAAAGATTACAGTAGCTTCTCTTCATCCTTAAATCATACAGAAAATGAAAGATTGTTTTCACCTTTCAATTGTGCAGAGAACTTAATATTTTTCCCCATCTCCTATTCAGAGAATTCAAGTTGCCTTCTCCACTTCAGGCTGCTGTTGGGTGTAGGGGGAGGCATGACTTCTTAAAAATTAGCTAAGAACAGTCAAATGTCACTGAAAAAATGGCACCTTTATTTCTGTTGTACTCAAACTTTATTCCAGATTTGGTTCTGATTAGATTACTCTTCTGTTCCTCATAAGCAGGAAACTGTGTGTGTGTGTTTTTTTTTGTCTCTCGCCGTGGGTTTAATTGTCAAAGAGATTAATAAATATGCCTGCTTAAAAGGTTTGCTGTATCTTTATTTAGATTCTTAAGCCATTGTTAATTCTGGGAGACACATTTCAGCAGACCTCCACTGCGGATGTAATAAACTACAGGTCTATAAAATGGGACAGATGGCAACACAATGGCATGCAGGGCAATGGGTAACTGTTCTATTTACGGTGGTTGCTCTGAATATTCATAATCCTGCCATTAATATGCCTACATGTATTATTTGACATAACACTTTTCTCTAGAGCACATCACGCCATCATGAAAGTTAGTAAAATGTTTGATTATTGTTAATACGTGATACATGAGCTGCAGAATACACAAAAACTAAATTAAAAGGATGGGTTATACATTTTACAGTGCACATTGACACATCCGAGGATTAAGAAAAGAAACGTAAGTGCCATCCAAGTTTAATACAAGACATAGACATTATTAACTGTCATATAAATGTCACACTTGAAATGACAGTTGTTAGAACCTGCAGTGCCTTGTTGCTTAATGACTGAGCCACATGTCGCAATGAACAAGTTATACCTCTCTAGTTAGGGTATAAAAGCCTACTGGTCTGGTTAGCTTCTTCCTCTTTTGGCTGCTGCCTCTGGGGGTCGCCACAGCGGATCATCTTTTTCCATTTCAAGATTAGATAAATTAGATCGAACTTTACTGATCCCACAGCAGGGAAATTCTCTTGTTCAAACTGTTCTTTGCAGCTTCCTCTGTCACTCCAACCTCTTTCATGTCCTTGTTGAGTATTTATTTTTTCCTTATTGTGCTCTTAAGGTGTTCTGATAATGTTATTAAAGCTTTTTGACAAACGTGTGTGTTTAGACGCATCAAAAGTCAAAGCTGATATCGTTACATTTGCATTAATCATTGTGACCCAATCACAGTGTATCATTACTAGTCATATAATCTCTGCCATTATTCACTATCGCACTGTCACCATTACTAATCACTGTTACTATCCACTCCTTAGAATCTGATCTCAGGAGAAATTTGTTAAATAATAAATATGTACTTTACAGGTAAGTTATTTTTTTATTAATTTCACTGTTTCCTTTGTATAGCAGACAATTTCATCATAAGATTGATTAACCGACTGTCCGTTCTAATATTCTATCAGGAGTGTTTTCCCATGGAAACAGAAGGGAGGTCACTGGACCTATTGAGTCCATGTTGAGTAACGGACTCAAGGACACAAAGAATCTACATACAGGAAAAGGAAAAAAGACTACCAGTCATTCCATCTGCAGAACAATCTCTTAGACCACTAATGGGTTACTATGGGATTGCTGCTTGATTACTGTTGAGTATGTGCTGGATCATTGTTGGGCTACTGCTGGTCTGTTAAAGGATTACTTTTAGATTAGAGTGAGGTTACTGCTAGATCACAAGAAATGCACTAATTAATGACTCTTTGACTGGCAACACAAGAATGGGATTGTAGAATCCAAAGATATGCCCTGTGTTAACTTTTCTGATGGTTAATGCCATTTTTGCCGTTAATGCTAATGCCATTTTTCAGCTCTCTGGGGCTTTCCTGTCTGGTCCATGTTAAACTAGCCTTGACTTGAACTGACTGTGCTGGCTTGGCTCTGGAGCTGAGACGTGATAATTGAGTCCTCGAATTTCACGCTCAGTGCATAAGCCCCCCCCCCCACTAGCTGCTGATGCTAACTGCCCTATTATATGGATAAATACAAACAATCTAGTGTCTGTTCAGTACATGTTTAGTTCACTTTGCAAAAATTTTGCTTCAACAAATTATGAATTAACAAACCATGAATTTTTAACCAATATTTCAGATAATGAACAATATATTGTACTTCATCCAATCAAAAAATTATGACCACCCACCAACAGAACTAGTACAACAATTAGCACTACCCAGCAATCAAATCCCACTCCTGTAAATATACAAATGATATAGGGGGATTTAAAAGGATGGGAGCATGCTAAAGAGAAACAATTGAGTCAAAACGGGAAAAAGCCAAGACCTTATCACTTTATAAAAAAGCTTTAAATTGTATAGTTTGAATAAACTTCTACAGTTAAGAGTAGTTTACGATTGGATGAAAAAATTAAACAGGAATGGTGTAAAATCCAACATCAAATCATTATTTAATTAACAATGACAAGAAGAATTTTGAACAAAATAAGCATTTTGCAGTATTTCAAAGACCAGCAATAAATTAACTTTACACAAAGTGCTGCTGCTATTCTGCTTGTAGTCTAATCACCGCATTGTAATTGCGATTCAAATTATAATCCTCAAACACAGCAACCTGATCTCCACACACTAAGCACACAGTTTTACCTTTGACTTCAGTAAATAAACAATTCAAAGTCCATGTCTTGTTAAAACTACATTCTGCCTCAACCTTTCTTTCTTTAGCAGGAGCTGACATTTTTGAAGGCTAACAGATAACTAGCATCTCTCGTAAACGGTTGTTCACCAGCAGCTTGCTTATGCTCGCAGGCACATCAAACGTGTAAATTGGAAAAAAAAAAAGCTGTCGCCTTCAAAATAAAAGTAGCGAGTTTGCATAAAGTGCACTATTTCTGTTCAATTCCTAATTTCCCAATGACTTTGCACAGGCTGGTCAGGGATAGGTAAAGGGCCGGATGTGGCCCGCGGGCTGTACGATGCCCAGGTCTGCCAAAGAAGTTCTATGAGGAGCTGTGGTGTCAATATAACACAACACCCTTGTGAAAATCTTCAGACACCATATGGAATCAGTGCCTCATTGCATAGCTGCAATATTGGCAGCACGGGGAGGTCATGCTGCCTACCAAGGGGGTGGTCATAGTTTTTTTACTGCACAGTGAATAGGAGACAACTATAGGTATAAAACATAAAGAACTATGATAAATTAAGTTCTTCTATCAGAGAACCCATAGCCTCCACTGGACCACCAAGTTACATCAGTTCAGAACTAATATGTGGATCCTTTATAAACCACATTGTATATACAAATACCATTAATGTTATAATGTTGACAGTAATGAAGCCTAACTACACTAGCAGATAGTCACTTCAGGCTGCATGACACTCCCACAGACTCTGGCCCATGCCTTTCACTTACACATAATAGCAGTTCCTTAATTGCACTTTAAGACAGAGGAAGGGAAGAAACATGCAGCCAGAGGCAAAGAGACCATACATTTGTGTTTGGACAGGTTATGTCCTGTAAAGTTCATGTCATATTCACTTAGCAAGTCATGGTTGTTCAGGTGACAGCTGGGGATCTTTCTAGATGTTAACTACTCAACAGACCACAGCAAGTATGGTTGTCAACTTAATTCCTACTATCAATGAAAAAACAGGAACATCATTAGATGCAATATAATATTTTACAGTTTTCCTAGAGTGACACTGAACACTTTGTAATAAAATACCTGTAAAACCGCTCTGTAATCAGTAAGGTTTAATTGACAATTTCTACACTAAGCCCTGTTGGTGTAACTAAAGCTTGAAAATTGTTCTCATTAATGTAACTAAAGCTCAAACATAATCACAGCAATAAAGGTAAAATGAATCATAATGTAACAAAGGCAGGAAGCCAGCTATCAAGGCTAATTGATGGGCCCATGGCCTGCTGTTTCAGCTTTAGTGGACATAAGGTTGAGTATTGAGTAGTGTATGCTTAACTGTATCTCTTTCCTTGTTAAGGACCCCTTGATATTACTTTATAGATATATATCACTTCAGCCCTATAAGCATGTGGTTATGTTAGCATTAGCAACGCCCTAACCATCTTATTTATTAAAATGGAAATGTCAGTATGTATGCTGCAAGGAGAAAAACAGATATGAGTAGGAGTTCACCTTGGATTCTGGGATGTGACCATACATTTTGGATGTTGATGAAAGTGGGTGTTAATGTAATACCATTTATTTTTGAACCCTGTCATTAATTTTATTATGTCTTGTAGCTAAACTGTGTGATCCTCTGGATTTTAGTATGGGTATATCTCATATATGGCTGATGCAATCCACTCTCACTATAGACGTGTTTCCTGTGCTCCTTTTAGCATGTGCACTGTAGACGCACAGTGCCCTCTGCTGTTCCCCTACATAGCACAGATAATCACAGACGTATTGGTCTAGGGCTAGGCTTTCAGCAGTATTGTCTTTCCTTATGTTCTGGATTGTGTGTAAAACTCTGCTGTATATTTAGTTCATGTGTGTTCTGTAATGCTCACCACTAACACAATTTTTACACTTTTAATAATACTAGGTGTACTTCAGTAAATGTTCTGTATTACACGTACTATAAAAAATTGTTTTCCCAACTGTTTATTCAAGAGTCAAAATAGAGAGGGGGGTTGATTTGGGAGGGAGAATAAAGCCTATCCCATGCAAAAATTATCACAAAGCTGGACGACCCTGGATGGGGCATAAGCACAGAACAGTATATGCACAAAAAAGAGGGAGTTAGGGTCAGCAATTAATTTAAACCATTTGTTGCTGGAATTAAAAAACAGTAAAAGAAATGAGAATACATACTAGGAGAGCATGTGCTGTGTGTATATACCTTGTCATAGGTCCAAATTGAACCCGTAGCCTAGGAGGTATAATAAATAATTTGGAGACAGTTTATTAAATTACCTAATTAGGGATGTTAACTGTCTTTAATATGTCCTTCTGTCTTCACTGCATGTCTTTATGAGTGTCTAGTAAAAGTGTTGTCCCATCTGTCTTGGGACAAGGAAACAAGAATGGCCTTTGTTAATAAATAACATCTGTTTCACATTCTTTATATATATATATATATATATATATATATATATATGTGTGTGTGTGTGTGTGTGTGTGTGTGTGTGTGTATTTGTGTGCGTGTATATACGCACACACTCAGTTTTTTGCAATTATAAGCAATGAATAACTGTTTCCCTATCAGTTGACACTTTTTTATCAGTAAATTTTTTTATTTCTACATGATTTAGTTATTTTTTTTAATGAAGACACAACGTTCCCTATTGCTTCCACCAGGTCACATGATGCTGTAATTGCTCTTTCACAGTCATTCTCATCATGTGTATATTCTTATTTTCATCACTGGACTCACTTGCACTCTCTCCTCTAAAATCCAAATGCCACAACAGTTAACAGACTCGTGCTTTGTGCTCATCCATTAAAACATAAAAGCAAAACATAAAGTATACAAACTACAAATGTAAGAACTAGTATTCATACTGATGCTGGCAAAAACTGTTCCAGAATGTTTCAGTATAATTTAACTTTGTACAATTTAATTGCTCTTCAGTGTGGTTCTTTCTGTGGTTCTTTCCATTTAAAATTTGACCACCACACAGCAGTTTTTTTAAATTCATGATAACTAGTGTCATTTAAACCACCAAGAGAGAAGCATGTTTTATCACCTATATGCCACTGTTTTCCATGTCCCTCCCTTGACTCAAAGTAACAAAGCACTAATGGTGTGCATTCTGTCCTGCCATGCATCACAGGGCCCATGATAGAGGAATCTGTCTTATACCATTTGAACGGAGTGACATCTTTACAAACAGTCTCCTCAAAGGGTGCCTTAATCATTTATTATGTCCACCTTGCCCAGACTGCCACTACAGCAAAGCTGGATGCATTTGCCAATAATTGACAGTCCAGAGACTTCTCTCCCATTTTTATATTTCTACTCCATCCATCCATTATCTTAACCGCTTACTCCTGGTGAGGGTCATGGGGAAACCTGGAGCCCATCCCAGAGCACATAGGGCACAGGGCAGGGGACACCCAGGGCGGGGCACCAACCCACCACGGGCAATTTGGACACACCAATCAACCTAACCTGCATGTCTTTGGACTGTGGGAGGAAAC
>JABJVR010048679.1:38525-61616 GCA_025773905.1 Chitala chitala | reverse complement strand
TCCCAGCACAGCCAACACTTCTGCCCTTTTGCAAGACACCCAAATACGGGCTCCCCAGGGTTGGCATGGGGCTGCCCCCTGCCCCCCCCCCCCCCCCACAAGGAGTGTGGATTAAATGCAGAGAATCAATATCACTGCTACATGTACATGAAATATTGTAAGCCACTTTGGATAAACGTATCTGCTAAATGAATAAGCGTGTGTGCGTATGTGTCCGTGTGTGCACACGTGCTCATATGTGTTTTATTAACAGACTCCCTCCCTGCTGGAGCAGCTGGTTTGTCATTAGCTGTGATCAGAGTAAATACTGAGACAGTCAGAGGATGACAGATTGTTACACTGGCACATCACTGGCAGCCTGCTGCTTACTTGAAGACCGTTCTGGTGCAATCTGTAACCTTTCACAAGAACCATGTGTCTCCCTGTGGCCTGCGCTCCAAAACACCCATTGGAAGGTAAACAACCTGGTTTGCTCTGTCAAGAAAAGTGCTGAATTGTCACCAGTCCCAGTGTGCTGTTAAGGGACTTCGCTGGTTATCCAGTGCAGTATTTTCAGGCCACAGGTCACACACACCTGCATTAGTTTAACCCAAGCAACGTTAGGCTATGAATGTCTAATCCATTTTTTTCGAACAGCCCAGTCCCCTCAGCACTTGGATTTCACATAATTTTTAAATCACTTATGGGTAAAAATAATCAAACAAACCGCTAAGCCTGGAACGTGATTCGCCTCTAAGTGCTCTATAATCAGGTAAAAGAACACATAAGAATGTAAAATGCCAAGACCTGCCAATTTGTCCTCAATGAGCATCTGCCGAGCCAATACATAATGTAGTATGTTATGAATAATCAGTGCAGTGTCAAGACTTTGAATTAATATAACTTTAAAAAACAATGATGTGTGATGCATTATCTTGCTATCCAGATAAGACTACATGAAATTTGTATTACATTGTGGACGATACATTATCATTACGAAGATTTTAATCTTGCCTTCCAAAAACTACACTCTATCTTGAGTATTGCAGAGGTGGAAATCTGTCTGCAATTTATCTTTATTTTGAAATCCGTCACATGAACTGACATTTAAATTATTTTATGTACCAGACTCCGTAATAAGTTGATGTGTTTTTAAACACGATGATATTACTGTTATATTTATTATGGTTTTATTAAAATATTAATAGCACAACAAACTGAAGACAGCAGTGAGTTTCAAAATGAGTGTGACTGGTATGGGCAGCTAACTCTGTTGACCAGGAGGCCTCTGAGGTCACTGGAGATAATTCAACCCATGCATCGGTGCTACGGTGGCCTGGGATTTGATCATGCGGTGTACTGTGAGCCTGGGAACTGCGGCAAGCTGCAGAGGATCAGCATACGCAGAACATGAATGCGAAAGGAGGACGGGAATCCGTCTAAGGAGCTGCAGACCATTCAGGCACCATCCATAAACACTGTCAAGCAAGCCTTTCCAAGACATGACACTTCATTATCCTCGCCGAAAATAACCTGGGTTCACACTAGGCCACTCCCTGAGGTGTCCAGTGAAGACACCAGGCTTCCTGCAGCAGGAGCCAGGACTGCAGGTTCTTCATTACCATTTGAACCACCTCCAAATACTCGAGAGGACTGCACGCATGTGCAGCTACTCGCCATTAAGGGCTGGGTGAGTGGCTTCAAATTTTGAGCGCTTAAGCTAGCACAATGAAGAAAAAAAAAAAAACTAACATTTGAATGTGTTTTAGCCTCTCATTTTAAGATTAATCATAAACACAAATGTAACAAATATGTATATTTTCTGTAAGTGTCACATGTGTATCTGTTATGCCCTCTGCTGTACAGACTCACCTTGCCCATGTATTTAACAAGGCCATTAAAAGAAAACAAGAATCTGCCGTAATTATGTCTCACTTGTGTTTTGAAAAACAGCACACACAGTGTATAAGCATCTGGTAATGGACATTCAGATGAAGAGCCCCAACTATCCCACAGGACTGCACTGAAGGAACAGGCACTATGTCTGAAATACACTGATGCAAAAACCTGCCAATTTATACGTATTAGAGAATAATACGGCAATGCCAACAATTACAATAGCATTCTAGTGGCGATGCCATGTGTTTCACAGCTATAGGGGACTCTAATACATGCAATTTTTCTTCATTTTACAGAAAGACAAGTTGAGAGTTGCAACAGATAAAGGCACACATTTTATATATATATATATATACTTATATATATATATTTATATATATATATATAACACTTTTAAAGCTTTGTGAGGATAGCTCATACAACTGTTCACGTGGGAAATGTGACAAAGGTACACAATTCCTTGTGGAATATTTTCATAATAATACAACAATAATGTCAAGGAAACCATAAGTGAGATTGTGTTTCATCTGAAATGCAATACGCAGGACTCCGTTTTATAGACATTTGAGATCCTCAGCAGCCCTTGGGCAACATAAATCCATGCAGGTAACTCTTAACGATTTCCCAGACAGCCACTGCAAAAGGAAAGCCAGCACCAAGAAACTCAGCACGGCGTGCCTTTTTAAAATTGTTCACGAAAAAATTAGATGATAAAAGACACGGGAACGTATTAACAAAACATTGATATATCGATCAAAAGATTAAACTGAGTAACCCTTCAAATTCATTAATTTCATAATGTAATACTATTAAATGTAATCATACTAATTACAAAAAAACAGGAGCATTAATAAAAAAATAAATAATGAAATTATTGTACCTGGCACTTTGGCCAACATTAATACTACAAAACTCTGCCCTGACCTTTGAACCCTGTTAAGAAGAATAACTATAGCCATATAGTAAACAGTAATGCCTATCTTAATTTAGTCACCATTCAGTCTGAAACTCATTACATCTGCTCTTCCAGAATTTATCTCCATCTACATGTTTTGTGCCTTTGGACATGTGAAGGGGAAGGTGTCATCAGAATGCTACCGGCAATAAAGTTTGATAAATTTCTGGCAAGATGAGATCATCAAATGCCTTCCAACACCGCACATATAATTAGAGGAGTATCATTAATCATGTGTTGCAAGGCTGTTTGGTGTAATGAGATTCCAAAAGTGGAATTTATTAAGCTGGGTGGCGCTAAGCAGTCTGTTTATTACATTGAAATCTTGACTTTATATTCAGACTCCAATGACTTGGCCCATGCATAGATGCAATTACTGTATACTGGCACTAAATCCAATATATTCAGAAACATAACCTGTTTTCTATTTCACCCATCTTTGTGTTGCCCCTCCCTTAATAAAAAAAAAATCCACTTTCTGTTTCTCAGTATGTATGGTGCTCATTATTCTGATATCATTATGTTATTATTAGCCAAGAAGCAGCTGATAAAACAATCAAATCACTCTCGTTAATCAGGAACTCCCAGAATACACAGCAATCATTACTGCGATAATTACTGACGAGATTATCAACAATATCTGTCTATACACACTCTAAACAGCAATCAAGCAAGCATGTTTAAATATTGTAAAATGCATTAAATAATGTTAAAGGAAGACCCACATCTCGGGAATTAGGGCACTGACTCACTGTGGAGGGCGTTCTCATGACAGCAGGTCATAAACCAGGGCAATGTTGTGTTATCTCTACAAGAACCTGTTACCCAGTGTCGTAATCAGGTCCAATTAGGTAAAGGAGAGAAACGGTACTGGCAGGACAGTAATACTGTATTAAGAGATTACCAGTTTGTGCTCATTTGAACTTATAGTGCAGGTCTGTACAGGCAGGTCCCATCTGACGCTATGAATAAGATCTTAAAATATAGTGTTGTAAAATGAATCAAACACATTTTTCTATGTGAATCAAAGAATATGTTCCTAATGATATGTCATGCACATATGAAAGTATTTTATCATAAAATTGTTTGCTTGCAGGAAATGGATACATTGATGTTTATATATAAGGTAATAAATCAGCAATTCTTTCTTTAAAACCTTTATATCTATGTAACAGTAATAAAAATAAACTTACATCAAGTAGCCCTGTCATAACAGCCCTGTCATTTTCACTATTTTGGATCTCTAAAATAGCTTGTGCATAAAATTTCAAAAACAAATAAATTGATGCATTTGTGTGTGTGTGTACATTAGCAATTATATTATTTTTAACATAACTTTAAAAACTAACATATGCTCATAAACATAATCAATCATCATTCCTTGCAGAGAAACTGTGTGGGTAGTTTGTTTTCTACGCTCTTCTTTAAAATTTCATAACACAGCACGCCGTGAATAGCCATTTTAACAAGGTTTTCAAAGACTTTGCTGTCAAAATGCACACACCTGACGATGGAACACTAAAAACACGTGACCCACGTGTCCAAACCTATCTTGGCTGTGAGCAAACAGAACACCAGAAGGTAGCTATGTGTACGTCCGTACAATTAGAGTGTCTTTTGTCATAAGTGTACCATATACTGTCAATCGGTTGTGAGTGAAAATAAAAGAAATAGATACTTACATTACTTATTTACATGTTACACTCTTGAAACCCCAAAATCTCACCATTATCCTGCCATTAAGACATTTTATGTGCTCTTTACTCACTTCCTGGACAGCTCACTGTGTCAGCTGACTTCTGGAGGCCATTTCAAAGTGGCTTTATCATCCAAAAATCAAAACCCCCAACATGCACAGCTCAACTCTAAGGAATCACAGTTGGCAACAGTAGTTTTTCTTTCCAAGAGACAACATACTAAGTAACCTTTAAAACAGCCGCAATTATTCTGTGACCTTATCCGAGTGTTTAATTAAATGTTATTTTATATTTACTTGAGTTACTGTACATGTTTTTTTCACATCCTCAAATATTTATTTCACATCAAACAACACAGAAGATACCAGAAAAAGTGAAAACCAGAGTAACTGAAAATCTGATCTTTTTATCTGCTAGTATCACAGTGACTTGAATAATTGCTGGTGGAATCATTTTTATAAGTTCTAATTTTAATATGTACTAAAAATCCTCACTGCGTGTATCTATTTAAAAGATTCCCTATTACATATTGTCACGATCTGTTTTCTAATTCTGTTGAACATTTGTTGGATAATTGAACACAGACCATGCAGTTTCTGGTCTTTTCAAAGAAAACAGCCTCAATATCTAGCTGCCTCGCTTTACATATATGCATTTATACAATGAACAATTATGAGTATGAAGCACAACTGAAAATGTTACATGCAAGTTATACAAGCACAAAGGCATGGTACTATAAGAAAGCGTTTAATTATATTACAAAGTGAGACATGTACCTTCATGTGTAAGAGTACAAAACCATAATTAAATATTAAGATGAATCATAGGCTGTGGCAAGTTTTAGTTAAAAAGTACAATTAAAAAGTTACACAATTCCTCTGTTCATACTTCTCTGAAATTTTCCTGTTACAAACTTTAAAGTGCAAACCAGTACAAATGTTTTTTGGAAGCACATCTTTGAATTTAACCTAGCCTCCAACTTCTCAGCAGGTCCTCAGACACTCTGAAATGAGTTTTCTTTCTCTTGGTGCAGTCATAACAGGAAGTTATACATTTGATCAACCTGAACATAAATTCTAACATGAGAGGGATGAATTCTCTCGTGAGAAGCGAGTTCCTATCAATCGCATCTCTCTTCTGTTCTCAGTTGGTTTCATTTCAAAAAGTTTCAGGAATGTAAAGAATGAACTGACAGCATTAACGTGCACAACTGAAATTCTGTAACAAACTCCATTTCAGTGGAGCCCTGAAAAGCAAACGAAATTCTTTCGATTTGTTCGTATCAGTAATTTAAGTTTATATTTGAGAAGACTGATTTTATGGCCTTACCTGTGATAATTACTGACCCAATTTATTACCTTTAGGTGAGTGTTTGTAAAGCAAATAAAATGAATACATAAAAAATAACTTGTTTCAAAATTATAAATTCAGTATAAAACTAAATGTAAATATTACTTAATGTGTACTTTTTGTATCTATTGTTCATGCCTTTAACTTGTGTTTCTGGTTATTGAAAAACCAGAAAAAAAATTGTGAGAAATTTCATTTCCTTAAAAAAAAAAAAAAAAGTTCCATTCCTGCATGTAATCACACCTTTGTCTATAATGAAGCCAGTCATGGGACTTGGTGACATGTCATTTTCCACAGAACTCTCAATACAGCTGACAACATGAGAAATGACTAAGATAAATGGCTTTCTCAAAGTCTCCCTCAGCACACTGCAGTCAATAATTGAGGATTTATGCCTTTGTTTCTGAGTTTTTATATTCGGAACAATGACCTGTTATCTCTGTGTCTGATCGAGCTGGTCAGGCCAGAGATATCCCATTTACCACACTCATATCCCCTGTGCTAAACGCTGAATAGCTTTGATTGGCTAAGAAGTGACTCAGAAAATGCTTTCATCTCGAACGTCTTCCTGATTGTCACGCTTCAAGTGTTATTAAACTCAGAGTCAAAGACACTTTACGAACTTTATTCAGTCTTTAAAAACCCACACACATACCTTTCCTGTGGAAATGAAACATTTGAATATGTGACAAGCTATGTGTGCATTTTACACAGTGGAAATTATGTGATCTAAATGCTCACTTATTTAGCACTATAAGGAGGATTGTGACTTTTCAAACTGACTCACAGCGTTGCCACCACTTCTGCCTTTAATATAAGAACATGCCCTAGTTTAAAAAATGACAACCAGTTTAAAATCAAAGCGATGCCTGTGACATCTGCTATACGGATCTATTATCAATTCCCTGTGTTTTCTTCCATGAGATTACCAGCCTAATATCCACTGGAAAAATAATTTATAAAGACAACTTGGACAGTTCACTTCAAAAGAAAATAAAAGGGTTGTATAATATGTCATTAAAATATACGACATGTCAGCTGTATTCTAAAAAGTTCTAGATGTTTCAACAATAGTCTGACTCTGCACAGTTAATCAGAATTTAAATCGTATTGGAGGTATGATGTTCTGAGCGGCAGGGGTCATACACTGTCATTTGAACAGGACGTAACATTACACATTCAAAATCAAAAAAGGTAATTAACGATAATAGCGGTATATAGGAAGGGCTAATTTAGCCTGTTAACTACAATACTCCTGCTTCCCAGAATAGAGCTACTGAGCGTAAGTGATGAAATTGAAAATGGATTTTACTGATTATCTGAACAAAGTAAATATGTGCATGTCTTTTCTTCTTTTATGAAGGACTTCTCCAAAAAGCACAGAGGTCTGGTTTGGATTTTTATCTAGGAAAGACTATATTACTACCATGTCAAACATGTCCAGAACACGCATAGAATAGCTGCTAATTGCACTATTAACTACTACGGCAGCACACACAGGCAATGAATGCTGTAACTTACTCTGTACCTCCCTCACCCTCGGAGAAACTCCAGCATGCTGTGGGCGGGGCTACATTAACACCGCACTCCACGAGCTTGTGACTGCTGCCCACACACTCGCTTCTTTCAATAATACACCAATTTCAGAACTTCAATCAGTGTGAAGGGCTTGAGGCCCCTCCTCCCTGTTCTGTTACAAATTAGTTTATTACAGCAGTTTTTTGATGCACCTGTAATGTCAATCTAAATCAAGTTATTATCACATTTTTTGAGCTGCCAAAGTCCGTAGTAAGAGGCGGGGCACAAATGAAGTGCTAAGATGAAGATATGACTTTTTTTATTTTCATTTTCTTTGGGGACATTTTCGATATTCTAGATTCCAGGTCAATCCTTGAATAGTACAAGAATGCACACTAATAATGAATAATGAGTTTTTTTATATAAAAGTATAAATACATTTTTACTTAGGGCCCTTGTACAAGTCATGGCTATCAGCAATCTGTCAAAATGTAAGACTTGTTTTGTACACTGAACCACATTATAAATGTGATGGTTCTTGTTGTTAAGGCAAATTTTTTAAGTGGCACTTCGATGCTGAAAATAATCCACAGTAAATTTTGACTGAACTGCATTTTATGAATTGGTTTAATATAGAAACACCACTTATCAAAGTCGTTGTATACGATCGGGAGAAGAAGAGTGAGGAACAGACAAGGAAACGCCCATTCAGATGATACCATGTTTGTACCATAGATAGAGATGAGTAGAAGCAGCATCGCTCACAGTGTAAGGACACCTGTGTGTGAGTGACTTCTGTCTCCCATTCGCCCATTACTGGCTAACAGCTGAAGAACGGATTGACTTTAAAATGTTGGTGGTGGGTTTTGCATTTAATATCAGCGCTTGATTTACAGAGCCCAAATCCAGCGGTACAGTAACACTACCATTAGCAGCAGTGTTAAAAAAAGTATTCATGTAACTATGCATTTCATAATCACGTAATAAAACTACAGTGGCTCTTGAAGTGTTGAATTTACTATCACATAATGGCTAACAATCTTTCCTGGCTGTGCCAATATTCAATACACAATATATCTCATATTCTCAGGGTATAGCTTTTTAGTATGGATTAATTAATTAAAATGTAATACAGTATATCATTTACAACATAACACAATTTACCATTTAACATGTAAAGGTTAGGAGAATTCAAACAGTAAATACAGATAAAAACAGGTTTAATAAGTATGATAAGACATAGTACAACCTGTCTTTATGTTGTGGACAATTTATACTATTACTATAATATGGCTGTATTCTTAAAAAAAAAAAAGGATAAATATATTATTTTGCTGGCACATACAGTATTATATATAGTGAGAAAAGCCCTGAGCACTCGGAAGAATAATCTGATGGGTTGGGCATGACATTAGAAGTGAAAATATGTCAGAGCAGTCAGCTTTGAGTCTTCTTAAAACGTGGACGATGCTGAGGAGTTTTGACTGAGGGAGACTTCTACTACGAAGGCATGGTGCAAAACACACAGAAGTGTGATTTCTGAGTTTATAGAGAGGAAACAGTAAGAAGACAAGACTCAGAGTAAAGTGCTGCTGGAGCAGCGCAGGGTTGGATGAGGACACGTAGGCTTTGACAGCTCAGAAAACCCACCACCGATATGCTAAACTCAATCTGTTCTTCAGCTGTTAGCCAGTAACGGGCGAATGGGAGACACACAGGTGTCCTTAAACTGTCAGTGATGCTGCTTCTACTCATCTCTTTCCATGGTACAAACATGGTATCATCTGAATGGGTGTTTCCTTGCTCGTTCCTCTTCTTCTCCCAATTGTATACAACGACTTTAATAAGTGGTGTTTCTATTGGTCCAGAGATGTCATGGGGGCGTGCGTTAATTTAGTGGAACCAAATACTTATGGCTACATAATAATTGTATATAAAGGGGTGCTTACTTCATTCACCATTCCATTCCATATCCGTTAAAGGGACTTTCCAGTTCCAGTGAGTAGCCTGATATTCCATCCTTATGCGGCACTATTTTTTTTCCTGAGCACACGGAAGCATTATTAAATGTTAATTAAAATAATTTCTTCTGAAAAATATACCATTAATAGCTTTTTATTATTATTATCATTTGTTCGTGAGCCATAATATAAGCAGGAATAAACTACTCCAAGGCAGGCGGTTCAACGAAAATAATTAACTCCAACTGGGATGGTGGTCCTCCTCTTCTCATTGGGCCATATCACACCAACTGTCATTGATTATTTTCATGGAACCGCACTTACTCCTTGCACACGTTGTAAGCTTGGAGCGGGAGCATGTTTTATGCAGCCCATCACTAGCCTTCCATGCTCAGTAAGGGGCCAACAGGGAGGAATCCTTCAGCAGGATCGGTCTGCCCTTTTGTTGTATTGCTTACACCGGTGTGACATCAGCAGCGTTTTACAGCACTAGCACTGCGGCGCGGAGCAGGTGATTTACCACTCCCCATAGCACGGTGAGATTGGGCATAATTAGTCCCCCATTATGTTAACAAATCAGTTCAACAGTATTTCTTTACACATTTGCATAATGGAGTAGGTAATGAAGCATACTGTTCCAAAATGGGGTGGCCATTACTGTAGCCTTCCGTCCCATTTCTTCAGCGTGAGCATCGCTTCGGAAATGATGCCATGTATGAAGAGACGTTTTCCTGCCTAGATAGCCACATCAACAGGCTACTCCCGGCAACCTGTGAGCAGTGTGAGACTGAGCGAGCAGATGGATAGAAACAGGTGCTGCCACACGGGTGTCAGGTAACTGGATGACATATTTTGAACAGGCACCAGATACCCAATGCACCATATGACGATAATAAAAAATTCAGTTTTTTTTGTACAAAGAGGGAGTTATCCATGTACAGACACTGTAGAAGGAACTGTGAATGACAGGATCTGTGTTCCTGTGATGTAATTACATTGCACTGGAAGCAATAATAAAATCATTTCTCGTGCTCCCCCCCCCCGGTTCTGGATGGGTAACTCTGTCTAATGTGGCCAGGCTCAGCTCAGTCTGAGCTGTGTGCCACACACCACTAATAACAATCCTGCCCGCATTGTTTCGGTTTGTCCAGGGAGTCCAGGTTTAATCTAAGAGCAGCACTAATACATTCCTCTAGGATCCCACAGCTGGATCAGGGAGCATGGCATTCTGACTTTTTGACTTAGAGATATCGACTGCCGATACCGTGATTGAGTTGTATTTTGCTCCCAGCTCATTTCAAGCACTGATAAGCATAAGGCAAAGAAAAAAGAGAAAAGACTCACTAATGACTTTTTTTTTCCTTCGCCCTCCTTCTGAAACGACCTTGAGTCGAGGACACAACTACCTGCAGCTACAAGCCGATGCTTATGAGTATGGGTGTACAGCAAGTCCTACAATAAATAAATAAATACTCCCCAAAGGGGAAGCATCAATCAAAACTGGGAGGTTGAGGCAAAGACTAAACAACATCTGAAAAGAACATCCATTGCGCTTGATGTTAAGAGTGAGTTCCAAGAGTGCTCTTCATTGAGTAGGATTACTGCTTTTTTATTTACGTTCAAGTAGCCTTTTTCTGGGAAGGGTTTGAACAATGATCATAATAATAAACACCCAAAGCTACACAACCTAATAAAAAAAACAGCAAACCACATCTTCCTTAAATATATGAAAATGTATTATGCATCATACATATGTAATCCTTCATCATTATTGAGTTTCAATTGTGTATTATAGAGTGTATGTCTAATATTTGGGCTCAGTGAGTAGTACTGCAGCCTCGTGCCACCAGGATCACCAGTCTGGAGTTGCATCTTGACACTGCATGCAAGTGTGGAGTTTGCATGTTCTTTCAGTACAAAGGTGGGTTTTCTCTGAGTGCTGCTGGTTACCACCCACAGTGCTGTAGTTTACGTTGTTTGGAAACTCTACATTGCCATTATTGTGCGTGTGTTCCTGTGTGTTTGTGTTTGCATTGCAATGCACTGTTAGGCTGCCCAGAGTGTACCATACCAGGAAGCAAGCTTATGGTGAACAACGAACAAAGGTCTCAGTGGCAAAAATCAGAGAGACGCTACTGTAATGTTACAGTAATGTATCACAGAGCCCCAGTGCAGGGCTGACACAGCTCATCTGCAACCATTGAATCATTGTTGGGTTCTGCTAATTACTCACCAGACAAACATACAAAACTGGCGGCCCCATAAAAGGTCAATAACAAATTCTGAAATGTCATTGTATTGAACAAAAAAGCTTTAATGAAGTTTGTTCAGGACAATCCAGTGCTAATTTCTAGCAATATAAAATTGACAAAACAAGGATGGTGCAACAATGCAATGCCCTCACTGAAGTTCATTACAGACCATAGCAGTAAAACAGCCCAACCACTGATGGGGGCACAGAGGGGTCAAGAGCAGTCAGCACCTCCCCCAGCTAAAATCTCAGCCACCACACTTACATAATTATATTTGTCTTGTAAAGTGAATAACAACATATATAACTGGCACTCCAGCAAAATCTTTGAGACCAATCTGGCCACCTGATTGTAAGAGTTTTGGTTCTCTACATATAATCTGTCTTCACTTCCTGACAGTCAAGCGGTTTATAACTTGCCCAACAGGGTCAAACAGGAGAAAGGCCTTTGTGATATGGCAACCTGTGTGATAAGGAACACATCTGTGCCAGTGATTTATCCCGGTGTCACATTTTATCACTTCCAGGGAAAAATCTTCTGAAAATGCACATTAAATGGAACATTTTCTCGCAATTAATTACTCGCTAAAAGTATCAAAAGTAAATAAAAATATATGTTTAATTAATTGACCTTTGGTTAATAAATAAAACCACTCAGGGACAGTGTACCACTGTTTAAGACATAGTCAGTGTCTGGGATTATTTTGGACATGACCTTGCTGTGATGTCACTAGTACTGTTGTCATAGTGACACCTCTGGATCAGCAGTAAAGCTTAGGTCTGTGTTGAGAATGCTGGCGCATGCTTTTAATCTGCTAAATTTCTGCACAATTTAATAAAGGCAACCCACACGCACACCCACCAAAGTAACTGAAACTACAGATCCTTAAGAGGCAGACAATTATTGCTATAAAAACACTCGCTGTTAAGATAAAAATAAGTCCTACATGTTTAGACAAGGCACAGCCTATAGTGAGGGTAAGCTTATTTACACAAAAATAGCATATACAATTCATTAATATAGATTTATGTATCATGAATGGAGATTATTAAATGAAATAAAGTTATGTCCAAAATTATGACCCCCTCCATCACCTTGCTCCACATCACAGTAGTACCAGTAATATAGTGCATAATATAACTGCTACAACACACATGAAAATCACCCATTAGGGTTTGCTGGTTACTTTCTATGGTGCACAGACCTGCATTAAACGCTTACTCTGTTAAAATGAATGTGCCAGAATCAGATTTCAAATTCCATTCCGTTACAATAAACTGAACGCATTTTCATACATCATTCATATGTATTAGAGAACCATTATAACCATGGAGGAGTGAGGCACATTTATTTGTATGTTACTCCCATGAGATCATGAGGCCATTTCTTCTAAAAACGTGCAGAAAGCTACCGTACGGCCATTTCGAAAAATCCACAGGCACGTTAATATTACTGAACATGGTAATCTCCATTGTATTGGAGGTAAGATACACATTACAAATGATTTATTGCAGAGCAGTAAATAATTTTAAGACATGCATATATAGGTTATAGCCAATCTCCATAGATACAGAGAACATTCCATTTTACTGTGTACACCCCATTTTAACTGATACTGAGGGACCTTGGACTTCATTCAGATGGAGCTATTTGTTTTACTTTTAACAACTAAAAACAGGTTCGATCTTATTTTCACTGACTGATCACTGAACTGGTAGATCTTGCATCTTTTCACTTGCTCTTTCACAGCACTTATTCTTTTTTTCAGGAACAGTCAAGGACAAAACCAACCCCATCCAGACAAAACAGTGTCCGTGCAGTCTACAAAGCCCAGCGTGCTTTGCTATAGAGTACTCATCAATCTATTGATGTGGCAGTGTGCACTCAGTGTTTGAGGTTTCACTTTGCAGAGGTGAAAACTCATTACTGGCCACATTGGGGAAACGTGGCACTGAACCACTCACAAAGTGACCTTGTCTGCTTTCGTTGTTGGTTTTTATTTTTTTTGCTGAAGAAGAGCCTTTAGGTGAAGCCCAGTGCCATATGTTATGGCAAAATATTATGCATGACACCAGACATGGAGATCTGAGTCTCCTTATCTGATCTGTTATTATACTGCATCAAAATCATCAAACTAGTACAGTTATTGTCATTCGTGTGACCCTGAGAGCTGCTGCAGATGCAGGTGACACGTAGCCTAGTGCAAGTTAATCGCCTCAGCAAAATGCAGGACTACTGCACAAGCTGTGTCGTGCAGCAGTTGGGGCCAGTAAAGCACTAACTCACTGCGTCTGCAAATTAGGCGGCTCTGCCGCTTTGAGGAGCATTTTCCTGTTGCTTCTCACTCTGTTACCTCACGCAGAAAATATAGCTATAAACTATCATCCCCACACAGGAAGTCTGGCCTCAGCAATCCACAGTTCCCATGCAGGAAGAGTGTAACCTCAGCAAACTACAGTCCCCAGACAGAAAGTGTAAATTCAATAAACTACAGTCCCCACACAAGAAGTATAGCCTCACCAAACTACAGTCCCCACATAGGAAGTGTAGTCTCATGAACTACAGTCCCCACACAGGAAGTGTAGCCTCATGAACTACAGTCCCCACACAGGAAGTGTAGCCATAATGAACTTCAGCACACTGTGAAGAAAAAGGACAACTGGAACCTGAAATGGAGTTTACTGCCTGCCTCATTCTGTTGTGACTGCTAGTTAACAAATAAATATTTGTGCAGTTTAACATTTGTGCATTTGAAATCTTGTGGTCTAAATTCTTGAAATACACACTGTGTCTAAGTTCTACATTAAAAAAAAACATTCCATTTTATGTACAGTCACCTTTAAATCACATTAACAGGTTGATGGGTAACTGCAGCATGCAGACTAATGTCTAAAACAAATAATACGATAAAATACTACACAGTCTGTTTTCTCAGCCAATTGCAACAAGATCTCTTACTATAACTGGTATGCAGATATATACCTGTGTAGACACAAACGTGTGAAATTGAACTTTTTTCTGTTTTGTGCCTGGTGACACCATGGTGACATGAGATATTACACTGGACATCCATAGAGGAGCATATATGAGACAGCCGGAAAGTTATTCTGAGATGCTGCTCAGACCTGAAGTAGTAGAAAAATATGGCAGCATCCCATTAAAACAGGGAGCAGAGTGTTCAGGAGCTCCACAGGGACCTGTCTCCTTCTGAGCATCACTACATTAACCTTGCTGTGAAGCGGGCTCATGAATTAGGTAATTAGCTTTACTTTAACGAGTCATTTTGACTTCATTTAACGGCAATGCCGAGACTCTGCCAGCAACCCCTAACAAAATGTTCTCCAAGCACTGTCAAGTGAACGTTCTTCGTTCCTACCTGCACGGCTTTCATCTCTGTGTCAAAATTCCATCTTCGCATTTTAAGCTTTGCATTTGCTTCTGGGGTTGTTAAAATAAGACAGTGATGGGCATGATATATAGCAAATAAATATAGCTCATGGCAAACCGTAGGAAATTACAGCAGATACTGTATACTGTACCCAAACCCATCTCACGGTCATGAATCAACAGAAGCACTAGCCGTTCGCCAGAGACCATTCAGACAGGAATATCCTTCTCGTGGTGTATTCACTTACCTATGGGAAGAATGAAAAACAGGAATTTGGTCAGATAGGAAAGGGTGAGATTAAAAACGTGGTTTTAAAGTATATAATCATGACAGAGATTTGATATATTAAACTCAGCACTGCATTCTAATTAATTTCTTTTGCTAATTTTGCAGAGCTCAGTAGAAATACTTTTCCACCTAACAAAGATAAGTTTTTATTCTACATTCTTATTTCTCGTGTAATTAACTTTAACAGCTACACAAATATCAAAAACCACTGGACAGCCAGAGCATGCACACGTAAATCTATTTAAACATTTAGGTCTAAATCCTGCGCATACAGAAGGCACATTATGCTTCTTCTTGTACATATTTCATTTCTCGCATGATACTCATGGCCTTCAAACCTGACAAGTTTTGGAGTTAGGCTGCAGAAACATGCAACATGTCAACCATTCATGTCAACCAACATGAATTAGTTTTTTTTTTTTTTTTTTTAACTTGCCAAAACCTCAAAACTACTGATGTTCATTATGTGAGATACAACAGTTTATTGATACAACATTCAAATAAAGTATTTATGAGAAGGTGGTCTACTCACAAAGTGGTACTCTGGTCAGAGTAATTAATTACCTAATAACTTGATATATCTGCCTCAAGTTTGACAATTCTGAGAAAACAAAAACTATATGTACACTCTTTAACATATTTATGGCATATGGGTGAGGGCACGTTTTTCCATTGCATTTATACTTATGTAAAAATGTAGTCTTGAGTGACTGTCGATCTGAACCTAAATTTTGACCACTGGATATACTGCTCCTCAAAACATTTCGAAACATACAAGGCCTGTCCTCTCAGTTTTCACTTTCTGTTGTCTTGTTTATACAAGTGAACCTTCAGAGATTTTCTCACACGATCCAGAGCGATACACAAGACAGCGGTGCAGTAGATCTCAACATGTTTCCTGTCATGTTCAAAATGTACTGATCCGAATCAAAGCCCTGATTGTTTCTGAACCCAAAGCTGAGTTTGACATAGCCTCCTCAGCAGCAACTGCTCAGATAAGTCTGGCTTATTACTAGTGATGTTCCCTCATGAATTGTACATACCAACATCTCCTCACAGAGGCCTACGTGTACGATCAAGAGTTCTAGAAAGCCTCAAATAAATCTCTTTTCAAATGTCAAAACCTCTAGCCTTTGACTGGACTAAACTGTTCTGCTTTTCAGCTTGATATGTAGTTAATTGTCCCACAGAAATACGATGCAGGATCATTTGTTTGACTGCAATGCTTTAGGTTAAATACCATAATAAAGTACGAAAAAGTGCCCTTTCTGCTACTTCCAACAACAGCCCTCAGAATTACAAGACAAAATCCTTAAACAGCATGTCAGCAGCAACAATTTTTACCCACAATCCATTATCTTCACTCAGTCAGGGTTACATTGACAACATTTTATATATATTGTAATCTTAATGAACAGAGGATTACAAAACGCATTATTAATTGCTATAGCTGTTTTAGTAACTGTCTGTCTTGGAACATTATCGCTGTCATATTGTTGCACTCCTAGACAGTTCTCTAGTTTTACAAATCATGACAACTGACAGTGCAGTTAGGACTCCTACAGCCATACAAGTGGGACTCACATGAACATGTGACCATGAGAATAAATATTGTTTTCTGTTTTTTTTTTTTTTTTTCTTGAAGGATGTATTGGGGGAAGCACCTTATTGAAGAGGAGATTGTGAAGTTATTACTTTTAGATTACTATTGATTAAAACGGTTACTGCATTGTTTATGGCTCATTGTACTTCAGTTTGGCCAACAGTACTCTGTGAAGTCCATTTCAACTTTGGCAGAGTTATTGTACTGTAAATGAATTTCAGGCTGCCGACCCAGAGCCCAGAGAAACAAGGAACAAATACATCAATCACTTACAACAACTCCCACCTGCACAGCTGGCGAAATCAAAAATATCACCACTTATTAAAAACTAAAAAAGTGCAGTGTTTTTTACACTACATACATCATTTGTATAAGAGTGGTTCTGTGCAAACAATGGTCCACAATAAAACATTGTGTAACATTCTCAGTGCCTTATGTGATGTGGCAAAACGTTGATTAATTAAAGAGTTTTTGTCTTTGCAATCACGATGGTTCAAGGCAGAGTGAGGGCAGCGGTGGTCCTCACTGATACAGACAGCCAGTGAGAAAGAGAGAGACAGACACTGACAGACAGAGAGAAAGACAGATAAACAGAGGCAGTCAGACAGAGAAAAACAGACAAAGAAAGATGAGAGAGAAAAGAGACAGATGGAGAAAATTACAGACAGACTCAGAGAGTGAGAAACAGAGCGAGACAGAAAACGGGAGGAAAGACTGACAAAGAAAAAGAGTGACAGTGGGATAAGAGAGACAGAGAGAGTACAAAGAGAATCAGACAGACAGGCAGAGAGTAAGAAACAGAGAAGTAGAAAACAGGAACAGAGACAGTCAGAAAAAAGACGACAAGAGGGAAAGAGACAATGTGAAAAAATACAAGGTAGGAGAAAGAGGAAAAAAAAAGACTGAAAAAGAAAGAGAAACTGCTCCAAGGCAGAAAACCTTCAAAGCGGGCACAAAACATCAGAGTGGCATCTGCCAGCCAGTGCAGGGGGTTGTCACAGGATTGCCAGCACTGATCACCATAACATCCCCCCCCCCCACCACGCCATTGATTCTGGAACTCAGAAAGCAAAAAGTATGAAAGCATTCCCAGCAAAAAGGGGGAATAATTAAAAAAGAATGTGCTTGTTAAGTAAAAACAACTCACCAAATAAAGCACCTCTCTCTCCTGAACCAAACACGTTCTGCTTGACAAGTTACAGCAATTGAAGGGACGACTACCGGCAACATAGCTGCATGGTGTTACTACGGCAATCAAGCGCAGTGCAGAACCGCAGTCAGACAGAGCTGACATACCACACACACTGGGCCGCTCACATGAGCTTCTGCTGAAAGCGGTTTGAAAATTAATTTCATGCCTGATTTAAAACATCCACCTGGCTGACTGCACCTTTGCTAGGTATTATAAACATCCTGGGCTAATCTAATCGCATCAAATTCCTGAGGAGGAAAATAACTCCTTCAAAAAGTCTGGGGGAGTCCGGCGTCCTGTGCGGCTTGAGGACCATACTTGATGAGCCTCGGTTCCGCTCGTCCTTCCACGCCGCGCCACAGCCGTCAGCATGTACAGCATGCCGCAGGAGCACATCTAAAGAGAAGCGTTACTAAATCCTCCCGGTGCGGATATGCATACCATTAGCTTCCTTCAACATAAATAACTTCCATTAAAAGCAGAAAACACCATTCCAAGAGACAATGTCTTATTTGGCATGTATTTGTAACTGTGTAAAGATGAGATGTCCCTGACAGCATAGCTCTGTTATATCAATAATCCACAGGTGATATAGAAATATGTGCTGCATGCTATATATATTTATATAATTTTTTGAGATTTTTTTTTACTCCCGGGGAATTGGCCTACGATGGTAACTTGGTGCGCACTCTGTTTATCACTTTTAACTTGCTTTTAATAAAAACCACAAATCACAACTGACAGACCAGCACAGCAACAATGGCAACAACATAAGTTCCAGGAAACGAAACAAAAACTCCTTTCACTCTACAACAGCACCTAACACCTAAATATAGCTCTGCAAAGGAAAGGTCTGCTACCCAAATTATTTTTGACCTCAAAAAACATTCACGTATCACCCTGCCTGGTCACCCTCCTTCCAGCTGGACTCTGAGATGCGGTAAAGGCCTTTTTGTCTGCAACAAGTCCAGTAGAAGAGTGCCCTGCCGTGTTTCTTCCCCAGGACCTCATCAGACCATAAAGCCCCTCAAGGTCATTAAACTCCTCAGAACCAGCATTGCAAAGACTGTCCCTTGCCAAATAGGCTGTTTATGATCTTGGCACCTGCGTGACGGAATTAGCTTCTCTTCATTTTCAAGGCTGCAGAATCCTTGCTACTTATGGCTAAATCTCACCTCTTTAAAGTGCTCTTCAGCTTCTGAATGCAAGGTGCATGCATTTCATATACAGGTAGTTCACATTGGACCTTGCAGTACAAGACCTCACAATCTTTTTAACATGACCCAGTGACTCCTATAATTTATAAATCCATGAGTTACTGATCTCTGCATTTATTCACATAAAAGATATGCAAATTAATCTCAATTAAGGCTTTACAGGCAAATGTTTTTGATATTGCCTTTAATATACCTTTTATACTTTCTTCTTCCATAATCGTGCATAGAGAATATCATTAAACTTTTAATCTGACCTGTTCTTAAACTGGTACACTCAGCTTCTGTGATATCATAATTACATGGTGTTACATAGTCATTCATTCATTTATTCTGAAACTGCTTGTGTAAGATAGGGTGGCAGGTTCAGTATTATATAATATTTTATTTAGTATGTTAGGTTATTGCATTTTTATTGTATCCATGTATAAACTACCCTAAGATTAGCATATCTTCAGCAATGGAGCGCTGCCATCTTTGTGCCCGTATCGCTTGTTCTTGTTTTGCCTGAGATATTTTTCCATTTTCTTCTTCACCATGCTGTACACACAAGTGCTACAAAAACATTACGGGAACGCTCATTTCTATGGCCGGCACATAATTTATGGTGCCATTTTAATTGCCTTTTTACTCTGTCCACCTTTTTCATTAACTCTTTTTTGGGTTGAGGGAGCTTATCAGCCAGTACGTCAACCACAGGAGTCTAAAGAGCACGATCCAGGCCTGTGTTACGCTTCTGTCACTGAACACATCTGCATATGCAGGTGACTCTGCAGATGACTGCAAGTACTACAGCTGCTGGTTCTCACGTGGAAGTGGAAGTGATGCCTCTGGAAGATGTCAGAACTCTGCAGGCCCAGGTAAAGGTTAAGAAATCCTCATTCCATGCCATAGCACTGCTTTCTAGTTCCAACTGTGCCCTCTAAGATCTTAGTGAAATACCACAGGATTATATGTTGCAAAAAAGAATGCAAGAAGAATCCCCATTTCCTCATACTATTATTAATGTATTTTGGTTACCTTTCAGTAAATTGCAGTAAACAGAAAAACATTTAGATTACTTTTCTATACAGTTTTTCATTTGTTATTTAGGGATAACCAATCTATCTTACTCTGGGAAGGTGGTATTCATACAGTAATGGTGTAACTGTACCAGAATGTACGAGCATACTATCAGTAATATTAGTAAATTGGTTTATTTAGTTTCACGGTACCACAGAAGTTTTAACTTTTAACAAGAGCATATGCAACTGTGATAGTCTGTAGGACAGATAAACCTCAAGAGTGAAAAGTAAGAGAACAGCCGGGGTGAAAAAAATAAAGGTTTTATTGTAGAAAATCCAACAAAATGCAAACAAGAGCCTTTAAAATTAAAATAAATAGAAATCAAATGCTATACATATAAATCTCATCAAAACTCCATACATACAATTCACCAGACCATGCACACACCTCTGAAACGCTGAAATTTTCCCCTAACTCTGCTGAGCAGACCTAGTTTCAATCCTAATGAGGCCACGAGTCTAATCAGGGTCTGTTGGCTTTTGTTACCTCAGGCACTTTCTGGCCTGAGGCTGCTGATCACTCACTATGGACACAGAACATGCCTTCCCAACCCATTACCACTGCTAGGGTTCCAGGCTGATCACAAATTTTCTGTAGTGTCTCAACCATACGTGCCCCAGTGCATGCTTATTGTTCACAGAATCCAACATTAAATATGCATACAAATATAAAGCATTCCCAAATGAAGAAAATATGTTTATGTCATGTTAGCTGAATATTTATTTAGCATGCAGTCATTCACTGACTAGTTTAACCCAGCTGGTGCACTAAAAATTCCATCTAAAAACATTCCATATTACTGCCAATTATTGTAAGTACATGTTATTAAGCACTCTGAGACAAATTAAGAATGTTGTGTAATTTTTTATTACACTGGCACCTTAAATCCTCCAGTGATAATTACCACAATTAATTTACACTACGAAGAAAAAAGTACTTGGAAAAACTGCAAAAAGTTATACAATAATTACATAACTCATAATTCAGGAAAAATACAGATAATGTCTCTAAGACAAAGTGATCAAAAGCACATGAAAATGTGTCAAAACATTCTTACCCAAAAATGCCATGTGTAATTAAACCAGAGAGATGAGGATATTTTTATAAAACAGTAAAGGCATAAAACTGTATGAAATCAGTTATGAACAGGCTGCTGGTCTGATCCCACTTACAACCTCTGATGCTGGCCAGATGTGTCATAGGTTAGGGCAAACCAGCTTCACATCAAGACATAGCACCATTAGTTAGCCCAGAATGTATGGAACACTACAAGGATAAAAGCATCTTACACATCTCAGCACTAACTACAATGCCTGGCAACCACACTGTTATAGAGCACCATGTCATCCCAGTGCCCTAGGGAAGTCATGGAGATCTGCAAGTGGTTGTTAGCAGTTCAGATCACATCAACTTTACAAATCAGTTCAAATGTTATTCACTTTAGGTATAAGTATTGTATAATTAATTATCTTAAACTTCCAGGTACAGAAATAATGAATATAAGTTTTTAATCTCACAGAAGTGGAAATTTCAAAACTGAATGCTAGTATGTAAGTGGCTTGAATGTCTGCGCTGCTGCCTTTTGTTCAAATCCAGAAGACAAACACTCAAAGCAGGAATGTACATTGTGGGCAGAGCTGCACCATGCACAACACCAGCACTGAATAAAAGAGACCGCATTCAATAACGGACATGAAAACAAGACCTATAAAGAGTTTCTGAGCTCAAAGGGAAAGAAAAAACATGTATCATTACTGGCATTCTTTATTAAAACTGAATTTCACCAAGGACATCTTTGCAGAAGAACTCCAGAATACAGATGCTCTCCTATTATTTGTTAATCAAGTTTGTATATCACTGGGTTTTTTTCATTGCCCTTTAATACCATTTAAAGTTTTCCTGAGCTGGGCTTGCTTGTTCTTGGGGATTCAGTTGAAATTACAAGCATGTACAGCTCTAAATGGGAAAGTGGGCCGTAACATTTCACTGGCACACCACCACGAGAGACACTAATGTGGCCATATAATCCCACAATATACTGCATAAATATTTTTCGCTAGAGAAACTCTGACACATAGTAGGTTGGTAGTTTAAACTGCTCATATGTAATAAATCCTTTATACTTTTCTCTGCCTGTCGGGTCGTTTCAATAAACACAAAAATATTAATTGATGGGTAACACAATTCTCACACATTGTGCAGCGTGACTTCCCAAGAACACATACCAACTGTGTTTAATTAGTTTGAGCTCTAATTGCTTGACAACAATAAAAAGTAAGGCTAGTTGGACAGACTGAGCAAGTAGTTAAATATACAATAGTCCAAGAAGAAAATAAGCTTGTTCACAGTAAAATGTTTTATCATGTTTGAAGTTAAAAATAATTATTGCTATATATATCTTAGAACAATGTGGTAACAAGTCTAATTAAGTAGTAATATTAAAGTATCAGCTGTGCGTGCACAGATCACTGGAATTCACATTATACAATACAATCTGATATAATAATAATTTTGTATATTAAATATACAAAAGACACCTTGATGTGAAACCCAGTATGTTTATAGTGATAACATGGTAATGATAAACATTTGTGGTTATCATTATCTTAGATATGTAAAGTTTTTTTTTTTTTTTTTTTTTGGGGGGGGTGGGGGTGTATTGTTATGGAACTGCAATTTAATTATTATTGTTGAAAAAAGATATAAATGAAAAAAGATTATACATGAACA
>JABJVR010048679.1:0-38515 GCA_025773905.1 Chitala chitala | reverse complement strand
CCCACACACCACCCTCGATTCTTCTTTTCTCATTCTTACCTCCTCTTCTTTATTTTGCTTGGCGTTGGGGGGGCGGGGCCCCCCCCCTACTTGTATGGCACTGCCAGTGACTGATTCTTCTTGAAAACTGATCTCACTGAAAAATGATTCTACATATCCATGGGACTGAAACTGAGAAATTTGTAATAATATGATATAAACATCCATTTAACTCATCTTATTACAAAGACATTTATATACTTTGTGTCTTGTAATGCCATTTATAAAAGCAAGATCGTAAACATGATCACACCTCTACCAAAAACAGTACTAGGCACAGTCAGTATAATAACTAGAACATTTTCCGTTGTATTACTATAGTATGTCTATTAAATACTACTGAAGAAATAACTTTAAAGGGAAAATTAATATTCAAATTAAGTTTTTTGAAAATTCACTGTGAAAAAAATTAATTTCAACTTCCAAAATTTGCGATTTTGTTTATGTACAGTAGTCACCAGGAACATAATCTCCAAGTGACCAAATATTTGCCTATATATTATTATTCTATTTTTAATGCCTATTTACTGGTATTGACACACATAAGCAATATACAGATCGTCAGCCAATACATGCATGTACAGTGTGTTCACAGAGCTCTCTGAATAAGAGTGACCTCAAAGCAAAGGTCCCTTAACATCTGCAGGTGTACTGTCATGGCCACACAGAGCACCTTTACCATGTGTTAAACACTGCAAAGCCAAAAGGCAGAGTGAGAGTCCAATCAAAATCTCAAATGACCAATTTGTGAACACCAAAGGATCTAAAATTAAACATTGGAATTAAATTAAACAAAATTAAACATACAATTTATAACAACTTACTGTATATAATAATAGTAAGAAAAAAAAACTTGGTATCTCATCTAATCTCATTAATCCTCGTGTCAGGCTGGGGGAGGGGCTGGTTTTGTCAAGAAGCAGCAATGTGCATTACTGATTGCTAGCACCATCTTTCACCTATGCAGTGATATTCCACCACGGGCTCTTATCCTGTTGCAGCTTATTAATGTGCATTACTGATTGCTAGCACCATCTTTTACCTGTGCAGTGATATTCCACCACGGGCTCTTATCCTGTTGCAGCTTATTAATGTGCATTACTGATTGCTAGCACCATCTTTTACCTGTGCAGTGATATTCCACCACAGGCTCTTATCCTGTTGCATCTTATTAATGTGCATTATTGATTGCTAGCACCATCTTTTACCTGTGCAGTGATATTCTACCATGGGCTCTCTTCCCGTTGCAGCTTATTAAGCACACCCTGCTTCAGTCAACATGATCCAAAAAGAAAACGCTCCAGGCTGCCACAGACACTGGCAGCTCTGCCCCCTCAACACAGCACAGCAGCAATGCACTATGGGACCGGCCTCCATTACCACGGAGAACAAAATCAACTCTCTAGCAGCATGAAAAAAGGGGCTCACGATGAAACATTACAGACAGCTTTGTCACGCCTTATTCCCGTAACAGCAAGTGCCAGCATACGGTGGACTAGTGTCACCTGGCGCGGTAACAAACGTCTGCACCCCACCCTCGAGTCAATTTCCACATTTCCAAAGCTGTGTTCTGGAGGGAGGGGGGTTGCAGACAACCATGTTACCGACTGAGCCCATCTCCAAAGTTACATACTTAATACACAAAGCTTTTAGCGTTCCTGGTTAAATGGAGTAAGGTGGCTTTCAGACATGTGAATTAAATTGAATGCTATAATTTATAAATGGCTTGTTTGAGCAATTTGTGCCACTTACAGATGAAGCTTCTCTAAAATGTAAAAGCACTGTATTTTAAATAAAGATGTATTTCCATTCTTCATTGGCAAAATCTAATAAGGAAAAATAATTAAATACCGAACGATGAGTTGGAAGGTCAAAATTATAATTACCCACAATACACTGAGAAACAACTTGACATTTCTGAATGTGAATTAGCTGGATTCACATAAAAACCCTAGAAAGAATCCTTCTTGAAAGGGTCCTCATTAGTATTCCGGTATGTTCCACAGAGCTTCCCCGAATTTGCCCTTGTCACAACATGCGACTCTGGAATGGGTGTTGCACGTCAAAGCAGATTTGGATTCACACATTCGTTTACGGAACTGCTTCACGGGCCCCTTGCTATTTCTGATCCATGTCTAAATGACCCATTTAGTCTGACTGGGAAAACAAGAGGAACATTAACAAGAATTTACATAGCTTTGCTGTCCAAAATGGCTGTAAGCTATATGTGCACTGATGTGTCAGGAATCAACCCTGAGGACATCTACTAAAGAAATAAAAAAGATTTTATCATGATACCTATACATGTCCTATAAACAAAAAATAATAATGTAGCAATATTTTAAACTACATATCATGGGTAGGTGCCACTGCCAGTTACAAACCTGTTGGCCAACGTATGCCAATGTAAGTTGTTAGGGTGTGCACTACATAAAAAAGATATATTTAAAAAAGATGCATTTTAAAAAGAACAAATCACAATTTCTGCTGACACACCGCCTTATACCTCTCAATTTAGACCAGTCCTGCTTGACCTGCACCTTACCGGTCTATAGAAAACATCTGATTTAGTGAACATACTGGTATAAAAAGTTTAATTCAATCCATAAAACAAAACACAGAATGTAAGTGTACTTCACAAGCAAGGCAGGACTACAACAGACGCTACTTACAAACCTTACATGTGCATTCATACATAACACCAAAAAGAGGTTCCATGTAAACACTGTAAAACCATAATGGATTTATATAACGCTACCTTACAAAAGAGGCCCAGCTGCATTACAAGTGGCCGTCTTACTTTAGACGATTTGCAAATACTTTTGCGGTTTGGAGTGACGTTCGCCCTCCTGTTGTAACACGACCACTGAATTAGCTTCCAATTTGTTGGACTAGAAGCAGTTTGCCTGGCTAATTACATTGTTCACCTCTTTCACGCATAGCACGGCTGGCAGTGTATAAAAGCAGCTCTGATCTTTAAGCTTGAACATAATATATTTTATGCTGCATACTGCGTCGAAAAAGAAAACACTTGTTCAGATTTCCCCTTTAGTTACTGTGCTCCACATTACTAGTTGGCTAAGACTGCGGCTGTTGCCTTCACTGAGGTTACAAAGAGCTTTTTGTCTCTTTGATGGGTCTGGTTTTTACTGAGTGTAAATAACACCAAGAAAGGGTTTGTTTCCAATGAAGCATACAGGCATCTGCAAGCAAAATTCTCATAATAACCAAACCTGACCTGTGCTAGCATAACTATATTTAAGACTAAGATATACCTGCATTATTCCTGCATTGGATCCTTATAGCGATGGCTCATGATCTACTGTCAGCTGGTAAGGGCTACTTGAAAGACCTACTCTGTATTCCCCACAGAACTGGACAGTCAAGGATGTAATTCTGGAAAAAAAGCAATTCAAAGTCTAGCATCCGTACCGTTTACAGGCCTTTTATTGCATTCGATCCACACAGGCAGTATAGTGCTATTGTTCTATCAATAATATCAAGAGGAAACCTATGCGGAATTGTAACAAAACTTAAAACTGACCTATCACAAAAAGACCTACTGAACAACTTAAAAGAAGCAGCCTATCACACAACAGCAAATGAACTGCGACACTGCACTACCGGCGATCCCAAGACACATCACTGGCTTCGCTCAGCCTCCACAGTGCTCTACCTTTTCACCTCCGAGTTTGTGAATCTGAGCTTGTCTGAGTTGCACGAGCCTCTCTGGGCAACATCAACCTTGTGTTGAGGCATTAAGCCCAGCAGATGTGTTCTTCACAGGTGTGAACAAAACAGCCCGGCAGTTTTGAAGCTTAACATACAAACTTCTCAGTGCAAAAGCTTGAAGCTGCAATATCTGCAGTTCTGAGGATCCCTGCAGAAATATAATAATGGAAAAAGTAATTATGCACAATGTTGCAGAAAGCAATCAGCATTTTTTTTGTCCTGTAAGTCTTCAAAAGTGCAACTTATAATAAACAGATTTTCAGATTGTAACCTAATAACATGGCCAGATAGCAGCTCACTCCTAACTTGACTTGCAACGTTTTACAGTCAATTTTGTCAATACTGATTTAATTCCATTTGGCAAAAAAATTGCTGTAAATTACTGTAATGCACCATTACAATAATCCTCCAAAGCACAATTAATCACTTAGTTTTGCTTACAGTTTAATTACATTCCATTATTTTCCACAAAGAAAACGTGCAAAACCTGAGGAAGAACACGTCGAACCCTCCTGCAAAACAGCAAAGCATCCCCTGCTGCTACACATCATTAAGTGCTGTCAAAGAACGCAAAACAATCTATATCTTGGTTTGAAAAAACAATCATAGGCTTGTAGAGTTCCTGAAAAATTACATTATATTCCAATAATTATGATAGATCTTGTGCAGGTTTGCCAAAGAAACAGATAAAGTGATGTCAGTCAGAACGGTTTGTAATTTTAAAAAGGCAGCCATGTTCAAAAGCATCTGTAAACAGAGGTTGTTACATTTTCAAAAGACATTCTTTAAAAATTGTTACAGAAACACACACAGGTACCATCTGTATATATATCTATATATTACTTTCTTAAAAAAAAAATTATGTACAACAGACTATAGAGTGAGAATGGTAAGAACTGTAACAGAGCTGTAGGTATGGGCGTACTGTATAGCATAAACCCCCCCATAAATATATCCTATTTCTCATTTATAATTATAATAAATGTATTATATATGTGTCTATAAATTAGTGTTACTTTACAACATTAGTCTTTCATTTGTGTCTATACATTAATGGCATAAGAGGTTTCCGTATAAATGCAATAAGATTTAGAATACATAAAAAAATAATTTAGATGTCTGTACACAAAACTGTGTATAAGACTCTTCCATATCACTACTACTTCTACACTGAAATGGGTCTTCAGCATCAGTTTAGATTCCACAAAACAAATTAACCGTCAATGTCAATCAAGAGTTAAGCAACAAATACTTGAAAACAGCCATTAATTACACAGATATTTACGTCCAGAGTAGCACAGTGGTGAAATTCTGTATTATCTTGCCTGTGCTGCCAAACACATTTAAACAGATCATAGGATTTATAGACCAAAGTAAAGGGTCTGATAACAGTACAATCTCTTCACTCCCTCAGACATTGTAACCACAACATTTAACTGTCTGCCCGTTAGATGAGGCAAAATTTTCACCAAACACCAAACTCTAATGGATCCTGGATAATCAATAGTTACCACAATTCAAGTTAGTTGGTAGCTGAAATTAGTAGCTAGTGAGTGATATCAATATTTGAAGAAACATTTTCTTTAGTTTATTTCATGGAGATTACAAATAGCCAGTTTTTACTGATTTTCTTTAAGTATTCACATCCAGTTTAATTTTTTAATCGTTCACTCCTTACGTTTAAATTTTTCAGCTATGGCGGTTGAAGTACAGTGCAGGAAGACCTTCCAGAACACAGTGATAGTTCTCTTAGTATTAATCAATTACTCACAAAATCCTTTAACTTCATTCCCCTATTCCATGCAAAGGCACTCTGCAGGCTCTGACCTTCAGACCGGTTTCAGCAATGATACATTTTTTGAAACCTCTTCAATTATTCATGATGTTTTACTCTGCATCATTTCCATCACTGATTTATACAAGCGTTATATACTTGGGAGGCAGTTTATAGACTTGCTGTATTATTCATCACACCAAGACGATGTCTCCATCCCTATTCTAGAGCAGTGCAACATGTAAAGAGGGGCCTGCTTCCATTAGTCAGTATTCTAATACGCGTTTGATAAATAGACCGCTTGTGAGCACAGCCATGCAAGAAAAAGAACACGTGCTGGCAGAAGTGCTCAAACTAGGCTAAACTTTTACTGGACTCTTCAACCCCAAGCTAAAAGTAAATCAGTGTCAGTCAATCAACATGATGTGAGCTGATGTGTTTCTGTCTACCGCAAGACATCCTTACCAAGAAAAGGTATTACCTATCAGTCAGCTGTCTTCTGCTTTATGAAGGTCATTTATTCTTTAAAAACCACACAGGGAGAAAGTTAATAACACATTTCAAAACAAATTAATTCATACAATAAATAATTTTATGTATTCCTCAGCTCCATAATAGACATATGCATACACTAAAATATCCGCAAATAAAGATGGAAACAATTACAGCCATGTTCACTAATTACTCTATAATGCTGTCCTTTGTTCACCTTTCTGTTACATTCTGTACAATGAGGTATACACTCCACAGCATACATATGACCTTTATGTTAATTCAAACTTCAATGTAAACATTTGCACAGGAAAACGTCAGAGTCAGAAAATAAGTTAAACTCACATGGAAAACAAAGATGCCAGGTATTTCAGAAATAGCATCTGCGCCACATCTTCACTGATGGGTTTTTAGGTGGAACACCCAGAGCTATACACAGGTTTTAATTTAGCCCTGGCTTTATCAACACAAGATTCATGGTTAAAGGTTTGGCTTAGGTTTTATTGGCTTTTTTTAGTGTTTGTCACTTCAGAGCTGTCACTTCTATAAACCAGCAACGCATGAGAACTTAGAGAAAATAATACCACAGCTACAGAGCGGTGAAGAGGACGTGTGATGACTTTTGGCCTGCAGTGCTCAGCAGGACTGCCACTACTGTAAACTAGAAAACATCAGGAACGCCAGGAGGGTGCCTTAACACACAGAGGACAGCTACACAAGTATGAAAACTGTCTACAAACAGATGAAGACCATTAGACAAGTCTACAAAATACAAAGTGGTCCTTGGAAATGTGAGGAACTGGCTCAGAAGCCAAAGTATTAAATTGAACGCATCATCAAGTCAAACTTTTATAACTCACATGCGTGTATTTCAGAGAAAGTCGGCACATCACAATGCAGCAGTAATGTGTGTAGGCTCTCCTGGCCTTTGACAAGAAAAATACTGACTATACCACGAGTGAGCATCCAGTTCATAAAACAGGTGACAAATGTATTCATATGGGGGTTACTGTGTGAATCTGTCACTATTGTCAGTCACATGATCGTTACAGAAAAATTCTGCCCAAAAATTTAACTAAATTTAATGCTACCAGATAGCAGTTTCAACATCCAAATAAAATTTCTCAATCACTATATTCAATCATGTGTAAACATTATTCCTTCAGATTTATTTGTTTTAACTACATAATTCTCATTTAAATATCTCCTACATCCCATGTACCCTTAATGCTAAGAAAAGTTAAAGACTAGACTATGACACAATGTGCCCATTAATTAGCATGTACAATCCAAAATTAACCACAAGGAAATAAAATACATAATCTCTATTATTACTTTAGCTACCAGTTCTTGACTGATATTTTGATTATAGGGCAGCACTTACTGTTACCTGGATTCTCAGATATTGTCTGACCTCATTTTAATATGCAGATGTACTCTAACTCATTTGAAAGTCGCTTTGGACAAAACCATCTGTTAAATGAATAAATTAAAATATAATGTAGATGTAACATCCTTATTACCTTAAACATCACAAATAACTGTTTTTTTCTGCTGTAACTACCAGAATAGAGTTTGATCATAACCTCTCAAGATGCTCCACATCATCCAACGTTCAGGACTCGCAGTCAAACTCCAGCGTTTAGCACCCACACTGTGTACAGGGCCCAGAGTGTTTGCCTTTTGGCCTGCGAATTACATGCAAGCCTTTCCTTTCCAAAGAACCACACCCCAGAATGGCCTGCAGGACCCCTTCATCGCCATCACCTGAACCCACATGCTAACGCTGGGCTTTGCAGAGGATTTCCTGGACACCTCCCTTCATAGTCCCATCTGCTCAGTTCTCCTCAAGCCCTCTGCTGAAATGGGCTACTTGGCCTTACTCTCCACGCCATCTGGTCCACGTCGCTTCGCCCGCTGTCCTGCCGCAGCACTGCCTGGCTAGATAATGGTTCACATGAAGTCCTTCACCCTGCCCGCTGCAGCTCTGCTCGGTGTCCACAGCACACAGCTGTCACCTCCGCTGTGACGCATATTTTCTGCAGACTCACACAGATAGCTCATCCTGCTGCCCATTATGCAATGCTTGCATTGTGCTGTGCAGCTCATAGATTTGAGCACTCAGCACTGGCTTTAACACTGGCAAGCAGGCGTAGGCCAATCCTATTACAAATGGAACTGGTGAGACCTGCGGTAAGAAACTTACAGACATGTACTATACACATTGCTGTATTTCATTTGAAAATGGTTCTGATGCACAAGTAAATGTACTGGATTCTCCACTGATAACTTGATACCTACGAAGAAGCAAGGGGTCAATGGTAGCTCAGTGGTTAGCATGGTTGAGTCACACCTCCAGGGCTGGGGGCTCAAAACCCATCTTTGCCCTGTGTGTATGGAGTCTTCATGTTCTCTTCATGCCTCAGGGGTTTCCTCTGGATACTCCAAACACATGCATTGTAAGATGACTGATGATTCCAAGTTGCCCATAGTGTATGAATGGGTGTGTGAGTGTGTTTGTAATTCTGCCTTGCAATGGGCTGCCATTCCATCCAGTTTGTTCACCACCCTGAGCTCCCCCATGACCCCGTGTAGACTAAGTGCACAGAAAACGGTAGAATGGAACAAACGAGTAATGAAAAGAGATTTGTGGCAGTAAACTGAATATATGAAAGTGGGCACTGTATTACTAACTTTGACCTCTGACACAATGATGAGCCTTAAAAACTCGTGGCAAGCTATAAACCTCAGCTTGTAATGGAACACACTTCACCGGTTCTCAGTCCATGCTGGACAAATAAATGAATGTCTGTGCACTGCATTACCAGAATTCACTCAAAGGATGAACTGCCATTCTTACCCGCTGTTTGCCCATGAGGTATGTGCAAAAGACAGCAAACTGATCTGCCTTTACCCATAATGCATAGGGCTACAACAGGGGGAGACTGAGGTAGCGTTTGAGGCTGAGGCTTACTAAAGGCAAAGACACATCACAGACCAAGACATAACAGTGAGTGCTCTGTTGTTAAGAGCAGAGTGAGGGTAGCCTGCTTCTTTAAAGCCATTTAAAAATTCATATGCAGGGGTATGGGTCAGTTTGTACTCAAAGCCACGTTATTTTATCTCAGAAGAATGTTGTCATTAGTATAGTGGTGAGTAGCCCTGCCTGTCACATGGGAGACTGGGGTTCAATTTCTCCACAACTTGCTGGGTGGCCAGTGGCTTCATGGGACACACATCCAGCTAGGATTCAAAAGTCTCTGGGATCAAATCCCACCTCAGTCACCATATATGTCCCTGAGCAAGATGCTAAGCTCTACCTCCCTGGGTGATAGCTGCCCACTGCTTCCCCCAAGGGATGGGTTAAATTCAGAGAAACAATTAACATATGTACTAACATGTGTACATATACTCAAAGGCAATAAGAAAAAATAGCTATACTTGTAAGATGAGCTAATGTCTTGTGTATCAGATGTCAATCCTGGCCTGAAAAGATATAAGGATGAGCAAGGGAGCACAACTCCACTTTTGCGTCTCATTAAAACAGTTTTCCACGTTCCTTGCGTCTCCATGGGGCAATTTGATTTTTTCCGACAAATACAGTACATTCTGTGTCAATAACGATCGACATCATTTAGCCTCAAGCTTAATGGTGTTCGTACACAGATTTCCCATTTATCTACAGCCAATGTCTGCTAGTAGTGGCAAATGAGGAAAAAGGTTTGGGTGGCATATACAAAACACAAGTAGAAATGTTAATATTTTCATAGGCATATACAAGAATACACAAAAATATGCACATTCCTGACTATTAATCATTACAATAATGCAAATCGTCAATGGTAAAATGTCATTGTAAGTACATGAAATTATTTTCATAGTTAAGCAAAAGTTCAATAATGACAAAAAAAATGTGCCTGAATGCAGTTTATAAAGGCTGATGGTATTTTCACATACTTCAAACACACATTTTCTTCTGAAAGCAAAAATGTGGGGAAAAAAAAAAAAACTTTACAGTTGTCTCTTTAACTTATCTTTGCACTGGAAGCAACATGCAAATTGTGACGGCAGACTGTTCATCTAATGAGGCAGAGACATTTTGAAATGCCAAGCAAATACTGTAACACGGCCGTTGAAGATTGCCGTTGATGTTCGTTCTCCCTGTGCTTCTTCAACAGGCGTGTGGCGGCGTTCCAGACGAATTTACAATCTATCAAGCAAGTCCTGTCAGAGCGAACATCTCACTGCGCTGATAAAACACAGAATACACAGTTTCAGCTCTAACTGAACACGAATACATATTCAAATATCATTTACCGTTTGATATTTTTCCCTTATGCTGCCTGCTCTGGTGAAACATCTGTTGCAGCTGCTTTCCAGTGAACAAGCGTGAGTTTAAGCTTGCAGACGAGAGGACAGCTGAAATGCAGGAGCCAACAATTAGGGCTCATTTATACTTACCTGGAATGTTTTTGCTGTGTAGTTAATGTCCCTGCTGCAAAAACCTACATGGAATAAGAGGTTTCTGGCTTTGCTGAAAGCAACTTCCATCCATCCATTCTTTATCTTAACCACTTATTCTTGGTGAGGGTCACAGGGACGCCTGGAGCCCATAAGGCACAGGGCAGGGGACACCCAGGGCGGGGAGCCAACCCACCACAGGGCACACACACTACAGGCAATTTAGACACACCAATCAACCTAACCCACATGTTTTTGGACTGTAGGAGGAAACCGGAGCACCCGGAGAAAACCCACCAAGCACAGGAAGAACATACAAACTCCACACACCTGGAGGTGCACGGGCGACAGTGCTAACCACCATGCCACTGTGCCACCTGAAAGCAACTTATAAATTTTATTTTTTAACCAAAATTCCCCCCAATATCTTAAATTGTCTGTTCACAATTTGGTGTTTGGGTGTTTCAGAAACCAATGTGTGCGTAAGCATATGTTGTCAACTAGCCACTTTCTTTCCTTCAGCCGCCATCTTGAAAAACAACATATTTAACTACCCGGTTCCAAGAGCAGACTCCCATCCACATTTAACGAGAAAACACAGAATGCTTGGGGCCTCGGCAAATCCTGTTTTCATTTGTTCCGGCAGTGTTAAATTCCATTTAGCTATTTTACCTCCTCGCAATTTACATGGATACTCCTGTCTTTGATGGTGGATATGCAAGAGCACTCCTGCCATCTTTCTCCCTGGGTTGCGTTCAGAGACGACAGTAAATAAGGAGCTACAAGGCCGCAGTCGATGTGATCGAAACATAATAGTGTTTGTGCGTTCGGTGGTCATTTATCCTGCCATGGTGCAGTCACCGAAGCGTGACACTCTGGGCCCTCATTTGTTTCACTTCTGGCAAACCTAAAAATCTACCTCCCTATATGAACTTAATACCGTTAGCAGCATCGGCACTGTGACTTTGTCCCTGTCATTGCTTTTTTTGCTAATATATATTCTGAGAAAAATTACACCCTTTGTGGTTCGGAAGGGGCATACAATGATTTATTTAGCAATATGTCCCACCAGGTAGCTGGTTGAGGCTTCTGATTCTGCAGAAAACTGGCCCTTATAAATACATTCATGCTGGACTGGCTTTAGAGGCACTGCCTATAGAAAGCATCTGTGTCCTGTGATGCATGACAGCATGGTTGGACCCCTCAAACATACTGCACCACTGTGCAGAATTCCAGCCTTGCACTTCTGCATGTCCCAAAGCTTCCCAAATCGAGCCTGCTATAAATGTTTTTACATATATTTTACAGAACTTTTCTGCACATGAAGTCTGAGAACCATCCAACATCAGATGGTCTCCGTTGCATCGGTAATGCAAGCTTTATTACTTTCTTTAATTTTCCCTCCATTCTGCATGCACAAAAAAAAAAAAAATTTTTTTACTAAAGCGTGTTTACAGTATTAAAAAGCACTGAAGATGTCATCGGTGTTCTTAGGACCAGTCTGATTATGCCTTTTTTGTAGTTTTTTTATTAACCCGAGAAAGAAATTACTTACTCTGCATTTAACACATCCCCTCAGGGTAGCAGTGGGCTGCCAGCCATATGCAGTGCCCAGGGAGCTAGCGCTGAGTGCCTTGCCCAAGAACACATCTGGCTGGGAGTTAAACTGGAAGACGTCCACATCCCAGCCTGCTGTTCTACCCATTGAGCCACCGGGCCAGTTCTTTTACGCTCTTCTCTTAGACCATAGTGACAGTAGCAGAGTGAATGCATGGCCACACTGCAGAGAGCTGAATGTGCATGCTAACTGATTTATTAGCAGGTTTTCTAAGAACTGAGACGGGCGCTGAGCTGCTATAGTAGAGCATTTTTAGGCCAGCCAAGGGTTAAAGCATTTGGCTCTAAATGTGCCAGAATCTACAAGAGCAGCACTGCAAGTCTAGCCACGCTTGGAAAACAAAACAGGAACATCTGTGTTGCAAACAGTAAAGAAAAGCAGCTTTCACTACACATCAGCATGAATTTTTAATTCTGAAAGATGCCTGACACTTAATGCAAAGTGACTTGTGGTTTTACCCATTCACACAACTGAATTCTGATTCTAGTCCTCTTGCTTTTCTCTTGCAAACAGCATCTTCATTAAGTACCTCACTGGAGGGAAGGACTTAAATCATAAGTCCCCCCTAAAAAAAAATCTCCACTTCAGTTAAAAGAGAAAGGCTACATGAGATGAAAATTAACAGGCTTACAATTCACGTTTCAGAGCAGAAATAAAAAATGCTTTTGCAAACATTAGCATTTGTTGATTAAATGTAATCAAGTATTGCTTCATTAGTGTTAAAATACAAAGGCAGACTAAGATAAATTACATTTTCATCAAAGAGATATAATACCTCTGTGATAAATCTGTGCTGGTATTTAATTACAACTTCTACGAGTTTTAAAAGCATCTTGAATGTCTCCACATTATGCATTGTTGATACTAATTTGCATCTATAATTCAGCCAGAAAACATTCCTGCTTATATTTTGTACATCAAGCCCTCAAAGTCCAGCACGTTAATGTTAACAGAATGCGATAGTTAGTGCTCGTGAATTGTGGACTTGGACCTTTTGAGGTCCACAAGCAACTCTTCAAAATGTCAAGATATACTCACAGAGACAAGTGCAGTTTGTAGAAGCTGAAGTTGGTTTAAAATTCATCCACAGTATGCAGTTATTTTGCAAATATTAAAGGCTGTTACACTGCAAAACACATGAAAGCACAGCTAAAAATATGTAATCCAGGAAGCACATAGAAACAGGCCTACATAATTCATGGAATATTATATGTATCTATTAGCATTTCAACAATCAACAAAAATAACGTGCCCTTAATATTTATGGTTTACGTCCATCACGATTTTCCCAGATGTCAATGGGACGTGACTGCACTGGTTCACAGGCGAACTTGCACGCACACACAAAAACTCACAAAAGTTTAGCAAGTTCACAAAAGTTCCCCCCCCCCCTTAATGTCTCACACCTCCGACAACTACAAGGATTCAGTTCCTTGAGGATTTGTGGTAAATATCTGCAATAGGCCAACCGTTACGTTTAAAAAGCTGGGGAGGGGAAAATAAATAAATAAATTTGCAGAGAGAGTACTGCAGAGCTTCATAGTGCTGTTTTTCACTGGGATTTCTGTGAAAGGGCCTGTCGGATCAGCCCCTCACTTAAACTCTTAACAGAATTCACCAGCGGCATCTTGGCAGATACTGCAGACCCTGCTAAAGAGGACAAAGGAGTGACACTTCGAGATACATCGGCCTCGCTCCGCTTAGTAAACGGCTGAACTCATGTTAATTTTGATTACATCCCTGTAGAGTACAAGCAGACAAACACTGTCACCTGCAGCAGACCCGGCCCTGGGCGTAGGCTGTATAGGCAAATGCTCGGGGCGCTGTCCATCCGTAGGGGTACAACTGCAGTGATTGGTGGTGGAATTGGTTGCCATGCACAGGGTACCAGCTAACATCTTGCCTAGGGCACCAAACTGGCCAGGTCCAGCTCTGACCGGCAGCCTTTAGTACCATTCTGTTTTCATTAACAAGTAAATATGAGTACCACCAAACACGTTTACAAACAACTCAAGCCAAAACAAAAATAGTTTTGTATGATTGTATGATTAATTCATTTCTAGTGAGGGACGTGATGCATTATCTCATTAATGGCGCTATTGTATAATCCTTCTTACTGGGCATCCATTGATGATTAACTGGAATTCTTCATGATGATATACTAGTCCATGAAGTAAAAAGACATACATTAAGTGATTATATCATAATGGACAGAGTTACAGTTGGATTTTAATTGTTTAGGCAGATGCAATAGTTTTGGCAAGGACAATAAATTCATCACATGAGTTTACTGAGACACTGCACTGGGATTAGCATGTGCAAAATATAAAAGGTGTGGAAGCATAATTAATATGCAAATCAAGGTGTTCCCAAGGAAACCTACAAAATCATAGGATAGGAGTATGTAAATATATGCACGGAAAATAGTACCGTGATTTATCAAAGTGTGTTGTAGTTGGAACAAAGAAAACTTCACAGAATTCACAAACTACAAGTTTGGTATGTCTTCAGTTTTTGGGTCAGTTTATTGCTCATGGTTTGTTACATTAAAGAACACACTGCATGCTTTCTGAGTTCACTCTAAGTAAACTTTTACCTAATTAAGAAAATATCAGCAATAAAGAGCATTTAGGCTATTGCTGAGTGGCCTGTACTATATTATCTCCGGGGATAAAATTCTGAAAAACATGCTGATGATGCTAAAAAACCATTTGTACACATTAAATATTATCTAAAGGATCCATAGAATCATACAATGTGCATACATTTTGTTAAACATAGTTTTAGTTGTAAGTTTCTTAAATGTTGGAATACATTTTACGCAATTATCTGCTTTGATAGGGAAAATTTTCGCCACAATCCAACGTTTTCAGAGTAGGAAAATTGCATTGGTATCTTCAACCTAGTAAAAGTGTTTCTCAGAAAAACCAGAATGTGTATGTGTACTACACAATTTATGGACTTTCTCAATCTGGTTTTAATACTGCATTTATTCTGCTCAAAGCACGGATGATCTTGGAGAAACACCTTAGCACACAGTTAACACGGGGCTCTTTAGTGGATAAACTCATATGTTAATTAAGCTGCCGGAACAAAATGTCTTGATGCTCACTGAATGTGTAATGTTTTCTTTTTTAATTTAATGTGCAAATTTGTTCGCTTTTAATTTAATAGCTATATACATGCGTGCGTTTGTGCGTGTGTGCATACACGCGTGTTGGGGAGGGCGTGTGTACAACTGTATGTGTAAATGATTTTTAGAAGATGTTTAGTTGATTGTCTTAGCAGAAAAAAAGAAGTATATTGATTGACACTCGGGTTTTGTGTTCAAATGCAATTAATACAACTGTATAGTCATCTTCAGGCTAAGGACACATTTTAACAGTAATCCCTTCTTAAACACATCATGAGAATATACTTTACACATAAAAAATTAAAACAGAGCACAAAAGCATCCTTCACGATACACACCATGGAATAACATGTATGTACATGTAGGATGCTAGGAACAGTGTTTTCTTTCCAAGTAACTTTAGGAAATTATCTGCCCTCACTGACGTGATTTCCATTAATGTGTCACAAGGCACTACAGTAATCCTTTATGTCAACACTAAATATGTTACAACAATACCACTTATCACCAGTGACGCACCTACTCTAGATGAAAACTGAAGTGCTTTCCTGATTATTATTGATGTGCAAAATTATCACCCATCACAGGGCCATGGTCTTGGCTCAACATTTAGGAAGCAAGACAATTTTAATATTTATCACAATTTCTCAGACGCTGTGACATTTAATGGGTTTTAAGAAATTCAGCCAAATGCCAACAGAGACATTGGACTACACTTTAATGCGGCACGGAAGAAAAATGTAGTTAAGGCTTAATGTTTGCTCTTTTTAAATCCAGGTGCCTCACTGTTTCATTGCCATTTTAAACTGCTGGACACCCCTTGCAGATTAACTCCAAAACTGTCTGAATGAAGATTTGTACCATGGATGTTTCGATCAATGAAAAGGATTCAACACTTTAAATAAAAAAGCTTAAATACATAGAATAGTGCCTAATATTTAATCCTAAACTGTTAGAAACACATTTGTGCAATGTATTGTTTAGAGAACATTAGGCATAAAATAGTGTGTAGCAATAATGAGAATTTTTAGCACATTTTAATGAGGCAGACATTCAGTTTGAAATTAAGGATGAGCATGGCCCTAAAGGAAGAAATAGCATGCTTCTGACCAAATCCTGTAACGAGTACACACACGCCTATCCATGGTGTCTGCTTGATCTTTACTCGATGGTCCCTGTAGGTGAAGCACGTACCTGCTCCCAGGAGCGTAGCATCACATTCTGGGCTCTCTGCATCTGTACTCTTTAAGGGCCCCCCCGCACCCCCCTAAGGCTGTTGGAGGGACCCCTGTGCACGGGCCCTGGGTAATCATTTCCACTATTCACAGCTGTCTGAAACTTACATTTCTATTTGAATAATCTAAATTAGGAGAATTGCTATACAGGGGGCATGTAATATATAACAATTTCTGAAATTTACTTATGTATAGCTTTGAGAAGTTGAATGTTGTGCTGGTTTCCAGAGAGTCTATGAAAATTTCCAGTAAGAATCACTGTGTATTCAGTTTACAACAGGAAACACATTCTTGCACTAATTCGATTTAGTTCATCACAAAAGTTGGTGAATATAGAAAAAATAAGTGTCAGTGTATTTTGAATTGTTCCACATCACATCAGGTCATACTGACAGAGCAGTTCTGTCAGATCATTTAAAATACAGTGCTTTAATTTTACACATTTCTTGCCAAGGGCTGCACTCTGACTTGCTCTGCCAACTGGGTGTAGAGGCAGGAGAGCAGCATCTCAAACAAACAGAGAATATGAAATGTCCGGCACGACTGATTTTGCACCACACATACCAACGGCCCAAACGAAGGCAGGCCAAGTGAAGAGAGTGCCTGCAGACCTGGCATCGTCTCATCTGGGACCATGAATGAGGTGGAGCCTGGGCAATTCAAACAGGTAACTCTCTGAAATACCCTATTTACAAACTGGAATATAAGCCTGTTTGTTAATAGGAAAGGATTAAGATAACGAGTTTCTCGAAGATACGGTCGTTTCTTGTAACAACCTGATTTGACTAAACAAAAAAGTGACTGTTACAAAGGTGTGCCTGTCCTCACCCTTGTTAAGCAGGAGTTGGCTAGAAAGCAATTATTACACTCAAATACTCTGAGAGATACGCAGCCACAGTAAAACCTGCCTCCCAGGCACCCCAACAGCAGAGGGTTTTCAACCTTTTTTGGCTCCTAATCCAATTTTCATGTCTGAATTAGTCTTTTAAAATTGCCGACTGAGTGGGTGGTTGTGGGGGGGCCAGGGGTTGTGCAGTCAAACATCTTTGCGAGCGAAGCCCTTTTAAAACTGCAGACCGGGGAAAGAGAGGGCGCGGCTGATCATCTTACCAAGTGAGCCCACAGCCCCACACGAGCTCACGGACGCTAGGCTGTAAACCTCTACTTTAGAGGAACAGAAAAAAAGACAGAATTCCAACCAGACACGATATTGTGTCTATGTGTCCAATAGGCACTTTTTTCTAGTTCTACTGTCATTGTTGTATTTAAAAAACACTTTCTAATTAAAATGTAACACAATACCAACGCTTTGGGCTTCTAAAAAAATTGTAATTAATTTCTGTTAGCATGCCCAGAGAGATTAGGCAACCAGTTGAATTTGGAGTTTTTTTTCCCCCCTTTATCAAATGAAGGTGTTGCTGGCTGGCTCTTTTTACTTTTCTCCTCTGGCCGTGTATCTGTATTCTTCGTTTCTGATAATCTGTGTTATCCTGCCACAGCCGTTGTTAAACGGATTAAGCAACCATTCTGTGACGGGTCATATACACAAAATTAATTTACTTTTATCATAAAATTAGTGTCAGTCATGCACATTGCACTCCTACACAGCAAAAACTGCATCAGGTAATATAACACCGTGAGTGTTTATATAACTCCAGCTATACTCTTATAAACACTCACAGTCTAGTTGGAATTACATAGGCACTCTCAGTGTTAAATTATGTTAAATTAACACTGACATTTTTGCTACGCACAGTTGTGTTAAAATTATCTATGTGACATTGCCAGTGCTTATTTTAAAGTAATGTGTCTAATAAGAGCTCAACAGTGACTTACTCTGGAAAACCTTGATCAGCTTCATGCTGTAATATCACAAAATCATGTTAGAAACAGGCTGTCAAACTGGCTAAAAGTTCGACTGGGAAAGGATGAAACACCTATCTTTATTCTTAGGAATCAGACATGGCGGAAGTAAAATAATACAGTGTCTGATTCAAATTCAGAGCAGAAAGTTTGAGAAGAAAGAGAGTGCAGGCAGCAAGTGGGCTGCATTCTACCGCTGACCGTGCTGAACTGCAGACAAAGATTTTCAATTTAAAAAACAAAGAGATCTGCTGAGAAAGGCGGACGTGAAGGTCTGCCATTACCGCTGTTTTCAGATAGTGGGGGAAAACAGCGTGCGGATTCGTTGCACGGCACAGCGTGAGCGAGCGGGAGCGTGCATCCGCGCACATAACTATGAGGAGACAAGTGTCGGGGGGGGGCTTCAGAGACCCCCTCACAGTCATGCAAAATAAAAACCAAACGGCAACCTGACAGTGAAGAGCTCCCCCCTGGTTCTCAGAACACGCGCAGAATTCCTTTGTTTCCACTTCCTGCACACGCAAACACGCAGACACACACACTTTGTCAAAGGGACTAAAAAAAACACAAAGAGACACAGACAGCACGTGACCAACACTCTGAAAATGTATAACACAACTTTTTTTTTTTTTCTTTTTCCAGGACGTAAACTGATGCTTACTCAGGACATAACGAACATGACCACACATTTAAACAATGCTTCCTTTGCATGAAAACATGCGCCATGTAAACCTGTTTATATCGATTTCTATACCTAAATGCAATACTGATATAGAAGGCATGAGGACAGAAAGTCACTGTGAAATTCTGCATTGTTATTTTTAGTGCCACACAGCCATACGTCATTAGCACATTACAGTTAACGCTGCGCACAGCAGTTCAGGCTTTCCCTAGCCTGGAAGGCTGGGCCATGGCATACACATAGAAATTACCTGAATGCTCATCTGCAGGCCTGATTCTTATGGTCTTCAAACAGGGTGCTAATGCTTTGTGCAACATGCACCACACTATTGCAGATGCAGGGAGGAGGCTGACCAGCAATTTTTGTCAAATTTAGTACTGCGGCACCAGGCATGCTCGTGCTAGGCTGGGTTCAACAAATCAAGTGCAGAGTGTCAGGCACAGTCGAGTCCATTTCTGTTAATAGGCGGGGACAAAATGCGATGCCAAGAAGAAGTGAAGACAGGGAACTGGTCGGGAAATACACAGGTGGGGGGTGGTCTTCTCATCGCAGTGCACAAGCTATTAAACTGACATACCCGTTTGAAAGAAATGAAACGTGATATTGATTTGCATATTCTCCTCACAAAATTAGCCAGGTCATAAAACAATAAGCAATCAAGCCAGGACGGTGCTGACACAGGTTAAGGGATCATTGTCAATTTAAACCGAGCTGCAACGAGAGAACTTTCACTGTATGTTCCCCGTAGATACTTGCACGGACTGCTAATGCACTGTGTCAGCATGACTCGCAAGTTCACAAAATCATCTGACAATTCACAATCGTCGATTGTTGCAAAGGGCACATCACGTTTCTCGACATACTGCCCATGTAGATTATTCAGGATAAGAGCTCCAGCGAAATGAATAAAATGCAAATGTAACCTGCTGAGCCCTCGTGCATATAAATAAAGCCCAGCATCAGACCAGCATACTCTGTTTATCGAGAGAATGGTGCCTTTGTGCAAGGAGAACAATGGCTTAGCCGAAGGTCTGGCTACACAAGTCACACTGATCACAGTCAGCAGTTTTTTTTAGCCTGTCCTGACGTTACAGCGCAGTCTGGCTCATCTGAGGGGGTCGCAGGTCACGATGCCTCTGCACCACAGACACATGATCGCTCTCCGTCTTAATGACACTATGTGCCCTGGCTCAACGCAACCATGCCATCCCAACCCACGCGTCAGCAGACACAATGGCCGCCCACAGAGGGGACGGGTGCTCACTAGCGTCTACTGATGTGCCAGAACTGCATAGCATCTGCAGTACTTCAATGCATTTTTTTTTATCAAGAGGAAATCAAAGTTTTGTATAACTCGCACAGAAGGGCACCAAAGAATATGACGCAGATTGGTGAAACAATATGTTAATTGTGCACAAAGATCTGAGCTACGAATTGCTGGCAACGTTCAAGCAGGAGCTTCCTGTTCTCATGCCGTTTCTGTAACTATAGAAACATGCAGCCTACCATTTATCAAGTAGCCTGAATGCTTGCTCTTGCTCAAGCATAGCATAGCACTTACGGAATGTACAAGTTTTTGCACGATAGCTTACACAATACACCAAAAACCAGCTGAAGACTCAATCATCCGCTCTTGTAGAAAAAAATGATTACCTATACTTTTTAAACTCTGAAAACATTAGATGTCTACCTTCCCAATAAATAAGTTAATAATTGTATGTGAAATCTGCATGTATATTCTTTCTACATTAAACACATTTGTTGAATACACTGGAAAGTACTGTATGGTTACATATTATATATTGTTTTTAACAATAGTTTAGTTCACAATAAGAGCACCATTCCTAAAACAGGCTGTAATAAAAATCTCACACCTTCCATTCAGTCAGTAATGTTACCTTTGTACATTTTGTCATACAGTGTCTTTGTTAAACATGAAAAACACATCTGCTTCTCAATGAACATCTGTTGTAATTTGCATATTAATGAATAATTATGTTAATTTAATTGCTAATGGTTCCTCTATCACTATGGGTTAATGCTATTTCCTTGTAAATTATACCTTGTTTTTTTGTAATTATCGTTGCATTCTATGTATACCTGGTATAAACCCCACAATGCAATTGACGTCAAGAAAAAATAATTAGCAATTAATCAATGTACACTTCAACATATAAATATATTGGCAACCATATGGGCTCAAGCTATTAGCTAAACACGGACAAGGGGAGTTGTGGCAACCATGCAAAATTATAACTGCAGTGTGTATATTTAGCAAAGTCATAGATAGATGTAGTTCAGTGACAGGGTAAGGGGGAGAGGGTGATAATGTGGGGGGGATATAATTCAATAATGAAACAGCTGTACTATATGAACCAAATATATATAAGCCTTAAATAACAGGGGCGTGTCCCTTCCCTTGTCCCTCTTTATTATTAATGAAATAAAGTTTTAAAAAGTCCACGTCTCATACCACACACTAAGTACGTATGGGTTGTACTTCCTAACTCCTTACAGGTTTTATTGGGTAAACGTTTATCATGACAACGGCCAAATGTCTCACATAGTGAGAAAGTTCATTACAAAAGAAATAAAAGCGACAATGTACAGCCTTCTCAACTTTAAAATGAATCCTTCCTGGCTGAAATTTACTGTATAGCTATTACTGAAAGCGTTTATCTGCAAATTTAATTTCTTCCTGGAACCATTCTGAGCACCCAGAGAGAGATGCGAGTAAATTGCCCCTGGCCTCTGCGAAGGGTGTGCAGATACAACTGTAACAGCTAAAAAAAAAAATAAAAAATCACGAAACAAATCCTTCACGTTAAATTTTTGTCTGTGTGAAATAACTTCTGCTTCCTGACTGCAAATTCGCTTTTAAACGAGCGGTCTGCAGCTGTTCTGTACATCTCAGAGTGGAGAGCATCACAGACAGCGTGCAATTCCTGGGAGCTCTGCAAAAAACTGCGTTCAGGGTCTCCCTTATACAGGCATCCAGTGCAGTGCTCAGATCTCATAAAACTGGTAATTACATTCCAGTGCTGTGGGGTTCACTGTCACAGCGAGCCAGTGACACAATACATCCGCTGTTGGCAGCTGCGGAGGGAGACGCTGTGGAACCGTCTGCTTAGCATTGGTACGTGAAAGGAGTGGAGCGTGGCTGTTTGAAGAGCAGACTTTTCACATAAGCAAGCCAGCAGTTATCATAGCACAACAAGCATCCGTTCATCTGTGACAGGAAAATTGGAGGTGCACAAAGCTGGTGGCAAAATAAAAGTTGAAATGCTGAAGTATCCAGTAACAGTGTTTTGTCTTTGATAAAAACAAAATCTTTCCAAACTTTTCTTCCTGACAGCTTCAGTTGATAAAGCGTAAATGTAACCTATTTTTACGACAATCAAGAAAATATGGTGATGAATGAGGCACGCGGCACAAGCCAAACAAAGGCTAGATGTGGGGAGGCTGCGTTTTTGAACAGCGTTCGTTTATGAGTTTATGACAATTCGTTGCAAAGCAGATCACAGAGCAGATTATCTGACAGCTCTAGTATAACAGACTGCTGACATTTCTCCTTGCCAGGGTCCCATTGATGTTTAGGATGACTTTCTCTGAAATCCGTGTCACAGTGCCACTCAGGTAGCTTAATCCCCTTCTTAACGCCCCAGTATATTAAGACATCTTTGCTTAAACCCCGACAAAAATATCAACACAGGCAAGAGTTGAACCTCCCCACCCACCAGCCTGTGTGATACCCAGGATGCTTTTCTCATCAGTCAATACAAGAATGAAATTTTCAGGGGGAAACGTGTGTGATGCATTCATGAAGCTATAGAGGAATGCTTTTCTGACAAGATGTAGAACATCTTGAAATGCAGAAAACCACCATGGGTTATAAGTGAATGCATGATTACATACTCAACATGAGTTCACACCTGAAGAAAAGCTGAAGAGTTTTCCATCAGACAGAAAAATGAATGTCAAAGGAATTTAAAACATGGCTGGCCACACCAGTATGGCCACAGATGTTCTCCATAAGAAAATATTAGTGTAAGAAATTGGGACAGGTAGCAAGTCACATCTCAAACAGGTGTGTGACAGCTGTGCTCATGAGGTCAGAGATAACGTTTTACCCCCAGATGTTTCTTTGCTGCACGCAGCGGATGAAAATAGCCAGGCTCCTCCACACTGATCCGGAATGGCCCTGCTGTTACCTCTGCGCAGGCTTGTTCTGCTGAGTCAGGACCAGCTCTTCATCATGCCTCAGGACTGAACATCAGCAGTACTGAGCTCAGCTGTCACACGTCTCTGCCTCCTTTTTTATTTCTTCTGCTTCAATGCCTGAGAGGCCCAATATTTCCCTATTTTTTAAGCAGGTGTGGCTGCCAGGTGAATCTTCATTCCTGTAAAACAGGCCAAATACACCATCTCACACCTCCAGTTACTCCTCATCAGATCAACTGGACACTTGGCCAAACAATAAGTCTTGGTCCTCATCTTCATAATAATGGTTTCAGCTCTGACCCACTTGGGATAAGTGTAGAATTAGTGTAAGGACTCCACAGGCTTAATCACCATGACTCTTCACTAATATGCTCCTGACACTTATACAGAGCACGTCTACAGCTAGGAATGATTCTTAACCAATGCAACTGATTTCTCAAAAGTTCATCAGTGTACTTATGGTGAAGGGTACAGATGCCAAACAGTTTTAGTTTTGCTGTACAAATGCTTTCTTCTGAGTATGCATTTTGTTAATGGGCTGGTTGCCTTTTTGGCAGACTTCACAGTTTTGGCAAGCATCTAATGCATGGTCAATAAAGGAAAAGTTTCATATTTAAACTGAGAGGTGCAATGCCTAATAATGTACAGACCTGAATTTCACAGTGATGAATATTGATGTTGCATCCTTTTAATAAGTTAGTATAATTGTACAGTTATATAGTATTGACACAAGTTAATACACATAAATTGTATGTGGATATTCAGATTACATTAATAACTAAAAGCAGCTCAGAATTTCAGGTGTAAGAAAAAAACTACACATATATACTGCGTGCGTGTGTGTGTGTGTGTGTGTGTGTGAAAGCATGCGCGGTTATTGCACCTCATACTTTTAGTGTTGGCAGTTTTATTTCATGAGATGCCTTTTATCTTCATTTTATTTATTGTCGAAGTGATGCCTCATGTCCGTTTACGACGATACAATGATACTTTTAGTTGGTACAGGTGTCAGTTTTGAACATAAATAATTGACTCAGGTGTGAATAATGTACAGCATATTATGTTCCCCTGAATAAGAACATTAAGGGAAATGTGTTGGAAAGATTGTGTGAGGTCTTTAAAATACTTTATTTACATAGGTTCTTGAAATAATATTCAGTTGCTAAAATAATAATAATAATACTGGTATGTGAAATTTTTATAATAAACCATCTTTGAAGAGTATGTAATATTGTGATAAGAATCAATTATTTAATTTAAGACAAACGCTTCAAACCATGTAATGTTTAGAACTCTCAGGTCAATTTTCAACTTAAATGTGTAAATTATGTTTGGGATATATTATTATGGGGACAAGTTGTCTGCCGACCAGTAGGGGGCACTATTCTGTGGTAGCCAGCTAAATTGCTGTGCCAATTCTACAGTGCTTTGAATGGGACATTGTAACGCTTAGAGCAGCATTCTCCCAATGAGATGTTAACTGTTGCCCTGACTCACTGTCCTCATTAAAGATCCAGTGGCATTTGCTAAAGAGTAGGCGGTGTTTTATGCCCTAACTATAGCCATTCAGAGCTATGCAGAACACCAAGGCTATCTAATCATCCTCCACCCTAATAACTACTTACCTCAACAGCTAAAAAGCTGGTATGTCATGAGCCTTCTGGTGCAAAATGGCTGCTGCAGAACTGCCCCCTCCCCCCCCCAACACAAAAAATGAGACAGCTCATATATGAGAATGTAGCTATATAAATGCAATCCATTCATACATACAGTATCAAAATAAATGTAAGAATGCCACATTCAAGTTCTATTCTCTAGGTAGCAGATTAATCTCAGCAACGTGGTGGCAATGCTGTGTGGAAAAAAATGTTGATGCTGCTACAATCATACAACTTTGCTAGCAGACAAAAAGCAGAAGTGAGACAAGTAAGGTATTGAGGTCCTATAAAAAAAACACCAATGGACAAGGCAGAAACCCTTTCCAAACCGGGAGCCTGACAGTGTCGTGTGACCATTCGATATATTAAGCGAGTGCTTTAGCGCAGGCTCAATCCCTTGTGCATACACTGAAATTGATTTGGCACCAATGCCTTGGGGATGCCCAGGGCACAATATTTGTCGCCATTCGGCAAACCGCCCCAGTGATACACTGAGATTGTTTGACAGGCAACACTAGCAGCTCCCACACGGTTGCGGTTCATTTCTTCTCCGTCAAGCCTCTCCAGGAGGATCTGCGGCTATATAAAAAACAAACCTGAAGAGTTGTCCTTGTCATGCTGCACTAGTACTGAAATAGAAATATTTTCAAGGCCAAGGAGGTGTTAAGATACTTTTATGTGATACAAAGTGCTTCTTCGGAACATCTAATTGTCATTTTTAGAAATATATGTCTTAACCTTGCACAACGAAGACATCAAAACGGCTTTCTATAACACCGAGACATGACCCATTTTAAAAATAGAAAAGAAACACCTCTTTGCCAATGTTACAAATGACTGATTTACAGTTAAAATACACAGTCTGCCATAGTTCAAAATGTTAAGTTTAACAACGCGGTGTAAGCGCACTTTGCCTGAATTGCTCTTGAAACAGCAAAATGATTTTGTACAACTTGTCACGGTTCAATGGAAACGCAAAGTCCACAACTTACCTTGTGTCTTAAATGCATTAATGCAGTAAGCCAATCAGGCTTTAAAGAGTAACATCATTAGGGACTTTATTGCAGAAAAGACCTCGTTAAAGTTTCGACACGCCACAGGTATTTTAAAAATATCTTCAGATTTAGGTGTCTGACAGGTTAAGGATATAATAAAAGAATAAAAATAGAGTTTTCCAGTAGGAACTGGAGTCCAACAGTGCAGCACAGAATTCGTTTTATTATTATTAAGATAAGTTTTAGATTGAAATGCACTGCATGATAAATTAGTATGTCACCGAATCAATACTTGTACAAGTAACTTCACCGACAATGAATAATGCCCCTAAGATTCAAGGTGTAAAAGCATTAAACCTGCATTCAGGTTAAAAAACAAGGCTGGCCACTTCATAGCTTAAATTTCATAAAGGTATCAATAGTAAATGAATCACAGTAGTCATAACTGTTACTAATTCTCAAAGCTAACAGTGGACTTAACTCTAACAATGCTGTTCCACACCTGTGATAGGGGTTCTTTGGACAGTCTATAGGATTCAGTGGAGGAAGGAACAACAACGGTGCATGCTGGCACAGGAGCTGCAGAGCTCTTGGTGGGGGGGGATATAGTGAGGCGCTAGGCAAGATTTTCTGATTATGATAAGATACAGCTCAAGTGTAAGTGAGGGAAAGAGTCATGTATGTGCCCTTCCACCACCAGCATGTGGAGAGGCCTGCTGTCACAACCTCAGCTGGAGAAAAGAGAGGGGAGTGCAGTCAGTGTTGGTGTCACAGTCAGAAGATACGCATGAGACAGGGTGGGGTCCATGCAAACGTGGGGGTAGGAGGAGAAGGAGGTATAGCAGTGAAATGCAGTTTCTCTGCACTGCAGCTTCACGATTTGTCTCTGCACTCAGCATGACTGCCATCCTCCTGACAGGAGCACAGGTCCTCCGAGACCAGACCTGGCAGCGTGTTCACCTGCTCAAAGAGCGGATAAAGACATGCGGGGCTCTGCGTCTCACTCTCCCACAGCAGAACAGACCTGTTGGCCTTTTGCTCCAGGCTTCTCAGATTCACACAGTCACGTATTGACTTTGGTTTTAAAGCAAAAGAAGTTTTATTTCAAAGTTTTTTCATTGTCCATTAATTTGTTCTAAAATATTGTCATTCTTGTTTGCCATTATTCCGTCTGCTTTTATTAAATCTTGATGTGTGCATCAAAGATGCTAAGTCTGTTTCAAGTTTCCTTTAATTAGCTATCAATTCTCAGACAGAGGTCTATACCATTTCAATTAAAGCATACGATTAGTTCAGTCAAGTGATTAACTGTTCAGAGGTCGATAAAGAAGCCTTACAAGACTACACTCACTTGGCTTTTTGCATCCTTACTCCAGATTTAGAAGATGCGTCCAAAGAAATTTTTCACTACGTTTCATCAACAGAAACACTCTGAAACGATGTGAGCGGACACCCTTGAGTAGGCTGAGCTTGCCTGCCATAAAGTCAAATGCAGTAAAGAAACCAAGAACACCTGCTGCTGTCCAACAAAAGAAACAGTACAAAGCAGTCTGGTGCATCCATGGTTCCCTGAGATGATCCCAGAAGATCTTCAGATAAAGTACAAGAGCAGATCGAGTGTTTAAGTCCTTAAAGTTGTTCTTGTCCACAATAACTGAGGTTATGAGGACAAGCCATAAAGCGCTTGAGGAAAGACATGTCACTGTAAAGTGAGAGCATTGCAGCGAAACAACGCAGTTTCATAAATACTCCCGCATTCATTGCATTAGCACAGAAAGACACAACAGTTACAAGCTAATTAACAAGTGCACATATTGTGATACAAGGCATTTCATTACGAGTGCATTGTAATGCTCTGAGCATGTCTTCAATTAAATGAAACAAAGTTCCATCTATATTAATTAAAACACAATTTTGCTAATTTTTTCACACAGCGTTGTCACCATTTATGTCAATCTGACAATATGTGAATTGTACAGACAGCAGCACAGAAGCAGTACATGCTAGCTGAAATTAATGCCAACACACAGTACTTACGTCCTAATTATTTAGTGAATGGTATGTTGGCGTTTCTTCTAGACCTTTCTTTATGTTATGCAATTTTCAAAAGCACAATGAATAAATGAATAATTTTTAATTAATTTTTATTAATTCACAAACAGCATTAAATATGGGTTGCCAAGTATTTTCCAAGCAAGTTTTAATACCATTTATAAAGTTTACTTAATTAAGAGGCCCCGTGTCATTCAACAAAAGCTTTGTTCTTTTGCTGCCGTTTGGCACAGCGCTTTTGTATCCCGCTGTAACTCACCTGAAGAAGCAATGAATTATCAATTATGAATGAACCATCACCGCTGTACCCTGGCACTGCTGCCAGGGCAAAGGGAAGACCAGTAAATTCACTACGTTTTTGCATGCGAGGAATTGTTGCTGATTACTGATTAGCCTGGTTATGAAAGCTGAAGCCTGCTGATGGATTGCTCAATCAATGTAATAAAGCTCTGAGGAAGAGAGTGATGGAGGCAGCCATAGCAAGATTATGTTTTTGCTCAGCCAATGAATTTATGAAGGACCTTAAGGGTAAACTTTACTCTTACAAATGACGCATGGACTCATTTAAAACCACAGCATCGACGAGGATTCCCCTTAACTAACAACTGCATGAACGATATTCACTACATAATCGTGGGAAGAAGAGATAAACCCCTTGGTTTTGATTGTAATATTAACCCTTATTTTTTTCTTTCGTTTGTGATGTGGAAGAAAAAAAAAAAACTTTAAGGTACAATGTTAATTCAAACCTATATTTAAGTGGGAGAACATTGTAGACTGGCAAATAGGTGTTAGGTTAATTTTTTTTTTCTTTTGCTTGCAAACATTTCATTATTTTTTATTGTATTCAAGAGGACAAATAGGTAGGTGAGCCTCAAAGATGTTTTTCTTTCTTTGAGAACAAGTAAAGTTAAATGGCACCAACACAGTCAATTTAAACTTTCTTTTAACTCTACAGATGAGTGTGTGGCTTTGTGCTTCGTGAAACGCTACAAACATGCTTGTCAAGTTACTTTTTTCAACATGAAATCTAATTTACTGAGCAGACAATAGAGGGTGGCAGTTCAAGCTCGAGGCCAGCAATCCACGAAGCATGTCCTGAATTAACACCTACGGAAAACAGGAAAGGAAGAAACTGAAGAGTTTGACTAGCCAATCGAAAGTGTTCTTCTGTAGGACAGGTAAGTCCAAGGGCTTTCATGTTCTCCTATCACCGATAACACGCTTACAACACAGCCCACAGAGTAATAAAACGACAGACTCAAAAGCAAAGGTATCCACATAGCAGACGCTGCTTTCAAACAGGTCATCTCCGACGACAGCTCGTTAACAGCCCAATTAACAATAAAAATGTAAAAACAGGTTACAGATTAATTCCACTGATTCTTTATGTAATGAAACCAATAAACCTTGAAAGAAGGATAACTTTTGAATCACCCCACAGAGACCACACACACCCTCTAATTTCTCCTCTAATTTGAATACAAAATGCAAAGAACATATAAAACACCATGATTGGGGAAATTACCCTATTAAGGGTGCAGCCATTCCTAATACTACCATCGGGTCAATTCTTAGACACTCGTTAGGTTTCATATATGAAACAAATATGCTCTCAAAATACCAGTAATGGTAAAATGAAGAGCAAGACTGATTTATAAAAACCCACCAAATTGCGAGCTCTGGGTGGAAAAACAAAATGCTTTGCACGGGAAGATAAAATAATATCTAAATAAATCTAATAAAATAATAGGGTGTGTAATACACAGCTGGACTTATTTAAAAAAAATTAATTAATAAAATTCAGCTTGCAACCCTGAAACACTTTTTCTCTACCAGACATATATAATCAAATATCTTCACTAATTAATATAATTTTTATGACTACGTAAAACAACGCCGTACAGTAACACCCAGATAAGAAATTCAGACTCAACACCAAAACATAAATTAAATAGCTTGTGTTTTTCTGTACGTGCACATTACGGTGCATGAGTAAGTATTTATAAATACAGGATGCAAAGGTCAGCTGGAACCTGACAGCTTTTAATTGCATCTTCAAAAAGGTTATTACTCAGGATAATTTAGCATCATTAGTTGCCTCCATCATGGCACTTGCTGTAGAATCTAGAGCATGCCAGTGGTGCTTTGAAAAGGCATTTTTTTTAATCTCTGTTTCAGAAGGTGAAGAGACCGGCACATGAACGCCCTCCCCATTCCAAGCCTACAGATCCAGTGATGCAGCGATGCTTTCACTGAGTGCGTAGCAGACACGGACGTTCTGAAAATATTCCCCTGCCACAGGGCTTCAGCGGGACGATTAATAGCCCCTCTTTTAAATCCCCCACGAATGGGTTCTGTCGTCTCCTTTTTATTATTATTATTGTGGCAGGGCCATCGGGAGCCAGCTCTCTGCAGATTTCGGCGCATTTTTTTCCCCGCAGATAGGCTGGGCAGTGACAGATGAAATGCAGCGGAGGCAGGCCGAGGAAAGAGGATTCCTGCAGCATCGCTCGTGCAGCACAGCACTTGCCTTTGTTCAAATAAATCACCCCGGCTGCAAAAGCTCGCTTTCTCTCCCCCTACAACCGACAATGCGGAGGGGACACGGTTTGGCACAATGGTGTCAGTTTTTATCACCACTCAGAAGAATTTGGAGCCCAATGTGGGTAGATATCACCTTAGTAAGGGGGGAGGATCTGAAAGAGGGATGGGCTTGTTGCAATCCTGTAAGTCACACCTATTCGGCGATCGAGCGCACGACTGAAGCGAAGGAAGTCGACATCAGTGTCCTCGGCCCTCCTTACAATCGCCACGTCTCACTGACGAAGGTGGATTTGCACTTTTCTCTGGCCTGATTTCTCCAGAATCGCAGGGTAGGCTCCCTTTCAAACTCCGATTATGATGTAATCAATCTCGCTCGCGACAGAGCCGCGCTCTGCACCAGAGAAAGCGTGTTGGCTGCTGCTTTGTATTCAGCCACACGTCAGCTGGCCCTGTCTCCTGTCAAGGTGATTGATAGCTGCCCTTCTTTCCCTTCACTTCATTCAGAGCTGACTCCCTACCCCTCCCTTAGTGTCACCCCCTCAATTCTCCGTCCTCACCTGTCACATTCCCACTGATTAAATAATGGACTTGTTTGACGATGGCCCCCCGGGGCCAACACAGAATTCCGACCCACAGGTTTTCTGTGTTTTGCCTCAACAGTTTGCGTGAATCATGTACAACCCAGGGTAATTCCTAAAAATCACTATATGAACTGGTATCCTAGGAAGGTGGTAAGCTGCCTATAAGGGACAACATAAACCAGGAGTTATCAAAGATTAGCCCAGCTTTCCTTAAATTATGTGGCAAAGAAAGTCCTGGAGTCCAAGTTAAGCTAGGCAAATCTGCCAAAACATAGTTGTACACTATATCATCTAGCAGGGTGTAAGGGAGAATTACCTACGTACCTACGTTCCCTTTCTACATATCAATACCCACAATGCCAATAACATCTGAGTTGAAAACAGGGATCTAAAACAAATATGTGAGATCTGAAGTAGTCATACCCAATGCTGGTCTGTATCCTATACACAGCAGCTAAACTGCTGACTACCAGAAACCCAGGACTTTCCCTGAAGAGTGCTGGCAAGTGACCAGGAAACAAGTCTTCATGAACTCTTCACTCAATGAAATATTGAACAGGCTATAAGGCCTATAAATTCAAATTAGCATGCATTAAAAGAAATAAACTTTCCAGTGAAACTGGCATACTTTGACCAGACAAATTAAAACCATAGAAATTCACACTAATTAACTCACAGCTACACAATGTTACTTTCCATACACTTTCTGAACTGACCAATTACAATGATTTTTATATTCAGACTGTTCACCTAAAGATTTAATGGTCTAATGCTTACATGTATATCATTATGTGACATTTTTATTTTCTTTCTAAATCTAGAGGCAAAATCAAATTTGTGTAATCTGAATATAGAACACACAAAAACATGAAATTTTAAATGAGCAGCGTTACATAAAACATCAGTTTAAATTTATGCACAGAAGCAACACAAAAACAGTGCAAATGGAAAGAACAAACAATAAGTTAATGAGCCAAAAGTTTGTGCGTAAGCATGTGTAGACAGTCTGTCAAGTTACGTGATTTTATTTTGTTTGAGGTTAACTGTCAGCACACAGATTCTACCCCTTTCGAGTTAGACTTCTGTAACGTATTCAGTTGTGACTCAAACTTGTTTTTATCCACTGACTACACTTTCGAAAGAGCCACCTAACCTCCTGCCCTGAGCTATGATCCTCGTACTGTACCTCCCACCCCCCCACCCCCTCTTGTCATATTTCACCCTGACTATGTAACCAGCACTGCTGTTGTGCGCTGACAGGATATGAAATGTGGGGAGGGAGGGGTATGTCAGACACAGCAGTAATTGCGTGCCATTCTAACAATCACCTGCGGAGACTGGCGCAAATAGTGCTGTAACGCCATGCCCACTCTGGGCGAAATGCACTGGGACGCATGTCGGCAATCAGCCTGCGTTATGGAATGTGTGCCTGACGAGAGAAGCTCTAACATTTCCCGCACAAAGGAAAGGGCTTTGGGCGAGAGCTTACAGCCTTCTTTCAGAGCAGAAGCAAACACGCAGAAGTTTAATCAAAAACACAGTCTGCATCCGCAGAGCCTTTAAACTGCAGGCATGGCCTTCCAATTAATCTGTCCAGGCAAGACCCGGCCTACAACGAAAAGTGTGTTTCACTAGTGTTTAAAACTCTTCAGCAAGATCTTGTCATGCATGCGAGTGCTCCTCCTTATCTGTATTTTTGTTGCAAAAGAAAATAATTTGAGTAATTTCTTCAGTCTTAATTTGCGAAAATTCCATTCCAGAACGTTTTCCCCAAAAGTTTTGTACTTGATTCATTTAGGTACATAAAACACAAAATCACTTATTTTTTCCGTCTTAGGTCTGAACAACATGCGTCAAGTTATTTCTGCATGAAAACAACAGCGGTTTTAACCTTGCAAGGTCTGCTACCCTGGTGTACATCAAAAAAAAAAAAAAAAAAAAATTCAAAGCTTATTTTACACAAAGAACAAGTGAACAAAAGCAGCAAATGCGAAGCCCTTCCATGTAAGGGCCATTACAAAATGCACCGTTAACAGTGACGGGAATTTTAATTAAGATCACTCAAACTGTGCAATTGCAGTAGGACAGCGTATTAAATTATATTGGAAAAAGATCGAAAAGTTTTCTACTTTGAGGTAGAAGTCAATTATGCATAGAAAATTAGAGCAGAGATAGTGTGGTTCCTGATATGTATTCTGCACCAGATCCTGTGCCGATGTTGAAAGCTTGATTCATCTCTCAGGGGAAGAAGATTAGCCAAGAGTCTACGGGCATTTTTTTCTGACTCAGTTTAACGGAGGAAACAGGCAATATTCCTGACGGTGGTCGCCTCCATTGGAGATAACATTTAGTGCGAGGTGTACGGAATAAACGGCAGCGGCTCAAAGGGGATGAAGGAAAAGGTCAAAGGTATGTCGCCCAGTCAATCTATCAGGCAACCCTACATTACCTCTACAGCCATTTAACCTCCCCCCACCCCCATTTACCTTACACACACGAATGCACACTCCAGATGCAACATGCAGTTATATTTGAACTACAGAAAGAGCCCCCACGAAACATCTAGTTTCTCAAAAGACAACTCTCTGTTCTCTGACAGTCTCCCATACATTTTGTGTAACGGTTAACTGAAAGCAGCAGCTGAATGGCCTTCCATGGGTGCTCCACAAATTACTTTGTTCCCATTCTTTATTAACGGCCTCGAATGTGGTGTGCAACAATGGCCATTATGGCAGCTATCACTCTGTTAGCACAATTTAAGAAAACATTCGACAGGTAATTTTGGTTCATGCTGGGTTAAAAAAAATTCAAAAAAATTCAAGAAAATTCAAGAAAATTCAAAACGGGGAACATGGCCATGAAAATCTAATCCAACACACTTAGGCTCTTGTCCTCTATATTCTATGTACCACAGAGAAGCATCTTCTGATGAGAGGCGAGGTGATCTACTGTACACCTCAGAGAATTATAATCATCTAATCCTTCATTAAGAATGGAAGACAAGTGTTTGCGTACACGCTTCCTGCTAATTCCCCTGAGCTCAGGAATCTGCAGGCAAGCGCTGCACCTCCTGCAGTCTTAAATTCGGCGCATCTTCTTGTCGCTGCGGTCACAGCACACCCGGTGCTAATCTTGAACTGACAGCTGTTTTTCTTAATAAATCAGGAACGAGAAGCGGCAGTATTACAGCTGCCTTTTCAATCCACACAATCAAACCAAAACATAACTCAAGACATTAAAAAACAATGAACTACTGTCTGTCTCACTTAAGGAAAATAAGCAGACAGTGACTCTGATGAGCTTGTCACACAAGCTGTCGCTGGGCCTCATTATCTTTAATTTCTCCCCTTGGCCCCCTTTCAGAAAACAGTCAAAATTAATGACCAATGGGAAGGTGAGTTCTGTCATGCATGCAAGCGTGATCAATACCAAAGTCTGCATTAACATATTAAAGGCACAGCACCGGTCTTCGAGGTCACCGGCACCTTGGCTAGCGAAACGCATCATGCACTTTGTGTCACACGTGCGTCGACTGATTTTGTTGCAAAAGAAGGATTCTGCACACAGAACGTCATTAGAAAACTCATGCTACTGTGTTTCAGCAAAGGAAACTTAAAGTATTAAACATTAAAGAATTTAGACACTGTTACAGGATAATTATATACACATTACTAGTGGATGCTTTCAAAGAATGATAGAATATTATCAGTTCAGGCAAACAGCACTTTACAAGATTGTGGCTTCTGCATACTTGGCCCTAAGAGAAAGATTCGTCTATCCATCCATTCCCCCATCCATCCACTTATCCAAAAGCCCTTTTCTTGAAGCACAGAACATAAAGTGGTGTCCATTCCCAAAGGGATGCCAGCAGCAGAGAGGTAACCTTGTTTCCTAAACCTGACAGGGCAAGAAGCAGTGTTCAATTTGCCAGTGTACCTCCTCAATGTGGTGCATTCAGCCAAGTTATCGCCGTAATATGCATCGTTTGTCAAGCTTCTGATTGTTCTTAAATTCATCACTTCTAGGAGAGTTTTTGCTACATTCCTCCAGTTCACAAGTGTGAGACAGCATGCAGGTAAGGCATTCATCCATTATGAAAAGCAGTTGGGTATCTCAGTTTGCAGCATGAGATAAAATGGATATGCCACTCTCCTCTTAGTCAATTCCCCTGTGCCTGGGGGGCAGGCAGAGAGGCAATATTGTTTTTAGTGCACCGTGGGCAACCTTGACCCATCATCCTTCCCTGCAACAGACCATGAAACTGAATCAGGAACCTTTTTTAAATTCAACATCTTAGACTGATGCAGAAGTCACCGTTTCCTATGAACACACTACAAATGAGCTTGTTGATATCAACATGTCTGCAGCGCACCTTGGAGAGCCGTAATCAAAACCAGGCTACCTGGGTTGATGAACAAGTGTAGCAAGAGGACAGGGGACCTGAACAGGCCGATGGTGGGAACCGTGTACACAAATGAGTAGCATCCAGACCATGGAGAAAAGGGAGCTTTCTTATTGGCCAATACTCTGGGCGTGGCATAAATGAATAAATAAATTAAGCAGAGAGAGAGAGGCTTTACACCCTTAGAGAAGATTAGATGCAGATTTGCAGCAGGTAGTCAATAGCAGGAACTCTTGCTAACCTCTCTGATGAATCATGTTCATTATCTTCAGTAATATGTGAGACACTGCATCGGCCAATATTTCATATTCTAATGCCTCTCATTATCAACGTGAAAAAGACCATATCACAGCAAGAGCTCACATTCAAGGATCATGCAACAAATCTGTTTTTGGTATGATGTAGGTTCTGGCATGATGCAAGTGCTTTGTAATTTGAGATACAAGTATTATATCACACTTAACTCATGAGATCATCACATATGAAGGCAAAACCCATGTGAACCTCAACTAAGTTACAACACATGTAGACACTTGCTATATAAATTTATTTGAAAGAGTTTCTTGAAAACACATTAATGTAGGTCCATATTGGGCTCAGTTTACACCAGGCTCAGTAATTTATCTCCACGGCATAAAATATTTGTCTGTTTGGAAACAAAGTGGCCAAAAAAGTGTGGATAACAAGTCTGACAATATCGAATTTCATGAACATAATTTTTAAAATAAATCTACATTGGTTTTTAGCTTCTGTTAAAACCATCTGCGCAACAAACCAAAATTATAATTGCAAAATCACACACTGCCCTAATTTTATAAAGAAATAAACTGAATGTAGTTTAATAAGACTAGAAATACTGAGTTGTCAAAATGTTTTAAATCATAGACATAGCCAGCCTGGCAGAACAAAAGCCATTTAGCTAAAGTTGAAAAATCAATGTTCGAGGAGTTCAAAAGTGGAAACTAACAATTACTGAGCATGTTCATATAACAACAATATACAGGTTTTTTGTGTTAAGTCTGACACATTAACATATTTCACATCACATATCAAAGCTTGACTTTAATTGATGTTTTCTTACTTTAGCGACCAATGATGTAATCTTCACGTAGACATCAACACTTTAAACAGGAGAGTAAATAACTATTTCATAATTCATTCAGAAAATTAGTGCAGTGTCATTAACCAAATATGCCAAGGTCACCATTAAAGAATTAAATTAGGAGAAGTTATTCTTCATAACTACGGTAGTGACACTTCAATGCTGCCTAACAGTTATGACATCAGGTGTACGATACAGAAGTTTTGAGTACTTCCATGATTTTCAGGGCAGAACACATTTCAGAAGAGCTTGGTGGGAAGTCTGTGGGTGTGGAGTTTAAATCACAGCATAGGGGGGCAAATCCAGGTCAACAGTAACATTTTCCATCGACACTGTTTTAGCTGGAGGTAATACGGTAGTGTTGGATCTGCACTACTTTAAGGTTGTGGCAGTACATCTGGACCATGAATAATTAGCCTGAGAAAAGGGTTGTATCTAGTGATTATTCACTATCGTGACGCTCTCCACTGTAGAAAAAGAGGGTTATTATACACTGATGAAGTCACCTCAATAGCGGCCACAACCCTTTCAGTCAAACCTTCGCTTAAACAAAGTAGAGCATGTAAACAAGTTTCCCTGCTCAAGATTTAGCGCACAAAATCCCCTTTCCTCTCCTCTCACCTACTTTCTATATTTAGGATCAAACTTCCTTTGTACTAAAAAGGCATCGAGTTCCTAGACACCTGGAAACTGACATCCACCATGGCTGTATGCATATCTGCCAGGAAAGTGGAGGTTCTGCCCCCACCACAGTTAGTTCAGAGAAGGCTTTTCATTCTGCTGTTCAGAGCGGTGCACACGCGGAGAAGTTTGGGTGGGGCTACGTGTCGACAGCTCCGAGGCAGCCGTGGCGTGTGCTGAGCGGTCCGCGGCAACATTTAAATATCCAGCGTGTCTAGCGGTATGTTAATGTGAAGGTAAACAGAAAGAACCTGTCACTCAATTTTGCTATTCTGTTTGAAAGGTGAAGTAGGGCACCATAAACTCTACTACACATCTAAAAACTGATTCACGAAATACAGATAAATCCTTTTTTTTTTTTTTTTTTTTTAAAGTGCTTTTTTTCATCCTTTTTTAGTGTGGCCTCTTTTAGAGTCGGTGGAAGGTGACCAGGTGCTCCTATTATCAAGACGTTGAGAGCAAATTGATTCATACAAACCAGGAGGCTCTGGGGGTCTGACCATCAAAATATTCATGCCACTCTAGGCAGGCCGGGTTTCACTGAAAGCTATCATTTCACAAGATTCAACACATCACTGAACATTATTTTACTGTTCTAAAAATTTGCCACAGATGTGTGCAATTCAGAAACAATGGTTTAAACAAATAATCATATGTTCAAACGTAACTTCAAAACAGGGGGACATCAAGAGCCTTGCAAATATACACATATTTGTAACTGGTATCGCCTCTCCTTTGGTCCCAAAGCCATTAGTATTCTCTACATGTTCAACTGGTTGCTTCCACTTTAATAATACATTAATGTTAACGGCTGCACATGAACTTTGCAGAATGTGACAGGACAGGGCAGGTGTAAGAAAGAATGAACTGCTATTAAGAAAATGAATGAAATGCCGCCCTGACGTCTGAGCTTGTGTAACAGTACAACACCTAGCTTTGTACAATAAATTAATAAAAATAAATCAATAAACAAATTAATAAAACGTGCTTTTAGAGACTGTAATTAGTTTGAGGATTTAATCTGGAGAATCTATGACCAAGTGTGGCATGAGCACGTTATCTTGCCATTTTGTGAAGTACGTCAGCTTGTTCTGGCCTTTTATGTCCAGGCATCTACGCCGACAGCCGCAGTCAACGTACACCGATGTCATTTTTTAAATTCTTCAAATGTCTGTGTGATCTTAACTATGGGCACTCTTTGCATTTTCCTAGGGGATGAAGCATTTAAACAGCACCTGGCCCCATCC